>JAANHX010000375.1:0-210583 GCA_011320135.1 Phytophthora betacei
CCTGACCGAGGAAGCCATTCGCGGTCTCGTGCACTCTGTGCGCATGATCAAGTACACGATCTTCGAGAGGAGTTTTGCCATGGGTATGAAGACGGATCTGAACGCCAAACTCAAGTCTTTCGTGTCTTTATCACAATGTCAAGGTGACAAATGTGGACCTGCCAGTGGCACTTTCTAGGACATTGGAGGAGACCACGGCGTTCAAGACGCGCATGGAAGAGCAAGAGAAGCACCATGAGAACCAGATGCGCATGCTACTAAACCAAGAAACACAAAAGCTCACAGCATTAGAGAAGAACAACGAGCGTGCGATCCAAGATCTCCAGGCTGAGAGTGTTCGTGCTGCTATCATTCGAGACGAGCGACGCACAATCGCGGAAGCCAAAGCGCAAGTCACAGTTGCTGAGCATGTGTCGAGAAACGAAAACAAGATCAAGGCGGCAGAAGGCTACAAGGCCGATGCTGTGGCCACTGCGACGGCCAGACGGTGAAACGCAAAGCGGTGCCGTTAGTGGAGCTCAACAACCTCAAGACGGACTTTGGCCAGTTCGTGGATGTTGCTAAGGTGAAGGGGGACGCAAGAGTGCAAGCGGCGGAAAAAGAGGCGGAGAAGATTCAAGCGAACGCTGAGGCGGAAGGCAACTCAGCCGCGTTCCTGAAGGCCAAACGTGACTTCGACTACAAACAGAAGAAGATTCTCATGGAATCAGCCTTGCTTGAGTCCGTTCCGCTTGTCATTAGTGGCAAGAATGGAGACCAACTCATTCAAGGCACGTTGCTGCAGACGATTCCACCACCAGCCAAGTGACTGGAATTCTAAAGAACTCGAGGCACAGCTTGCCCAGTGGAAGGCTCAAAGCTTGTCATCAACATCCAAGTTTTTTATTTTTTTGGCTCAACCCAGTTAGGTAAACATATATATTGAAACAGCAGCGTGCTACCATTGGACTCCTTTGAGTCGGTAGCCATTAGGTAGTCAGTCACATTTTATTAAGCAATCCATTCATTCGCAGACTGCGAGCCACAGTGTGAGCAAATGATCTTCGCCACGTCTTCATATACAGCTGTTCATGTCGCTCCCCACTGGGAACCTGTGGCCTGTGTCGTGCTCGAACACAAACTTGTCCCGAGTTGCTCCCTCGGCTGATCCTCGTACATGTCCACCATTTCATAGCACCCGCTACGCCACTTATCCGTCTTCCCCACGATGTGAATAGATGGCATTGGAACCAACTTCTTCGTTCCATCCGGGTTTTCAAACAACGGACGCAATGCAGCCCCGCGGACGCGTGGTCCACAGACACTCACGCAGCATTTCCACCAACGTTTATTGTGGTGATGTAGATACCACACATCGTCAGTGCTGTCATTGTCTGCGCACCCTGAGAGAAGCCTACAACCGCGTCGAAAAGGTCCGAGTTTGGGAGCTGTTCGTCCATGTACTTGATGTGGTGTCCCAGTCCACGTAGTCGTGGTACCATCCACCGTCCAGATACTCCATCTCCTGCGTTTCCGCGTCCAATTGATGTGGCCGTTCGCGCTCTTTGAAGCTTCCCCACTCGTAGAATGGCTTTTATCGGCGTACAGTTTCTCGATAACGTCGTCCGAAGGCCCGCGGGCTTCGATGGGCCCGTTTAAGAAAACGAACTCGGCATTTGGAGCCAAGCCTTGCGCAGCTCACGCGTCTGGTCCTTCATGATGGTGGCGTTGGTGCGGTATCCATGCATACACAGCACACGAAGCTTCCTAGCTACACTCATGTAGGCGAATGGGAAAGTGATCATTGCTGATGATGCTGCATCGTTGACGTCAACTTCAATTCCACATCATTCAGTGTAATCCACACCAGATTTGGTGTGGATAACATCGAGTTGATGAATCCAGCCAGACGACATTTGATTGGCCAATACTCCTAGGGGCGGCATAGTAGCCAGCAGGATTGACAGAAGAAGTCCTCCAGTATCAGACGGCAGCATGAGCGGAGGAGGTGCGCGGCAGCTAGCGGTGTCTGTTCTGGTTTATTCGCTACCCGGTTGATTGAGCCTCATCTCCTGTGTCTGCTGATATGATTTTTTCCTCCCGTTAGGTTATCTGTGCGGCACAATTTTCAGCTTCGTCGGCTTCGTCTTCTTGGTACACTGACGTGACCCTTTCGGTGGTCGCACAGTGCCCCACAATGATAAATTGCCTGTGCTGACATTGCTCTTTTATTATTGTTTTTGGTGTCGTATGGCAGGTAGTGGTGGGATCGTTGCTGAAGCTGCAACCCATGTACATTCTTAACGCCAAGACACCCAATTCCGGTGCCAATTCGTGCTTTGAAGCCGGTGCGTGCGCTAAAATTGGGCCAATATACGAAATTCTCGAGGACTAACGTGGCTAACGTGTGTGTGTTATAATGATTTACTATGTCAATTGCTGTTTGTGCGCGGTCCTCTTTAATTATTGCTACTATTTTGCTGTTTTCTACTTCTCAGCAATGCTATATGCCGTCGCAATGGTCGTGTGCTACACCATGTGGAGAAAAGAGAAACTGCGCGCGGGCGAGCTGGACTTCCTGTCGGACTCGTTCTCTATCAAGCGCGAGCGGGCTTACTACGACCCTGAAGACTCAGACGAGGAGTTTGCCACTGGCGAAGAACATGTCTCCCACGCCACGAATGGTGTAGAAATCTCTGAAAAGCTTGTCGACGTCAGACCAACGATATCTAAGACCACAACTGTTTTGCATGGCCATCGATCGCTGTCTTGCATGAGCTCATCATGGTGAAAGTCACTTGTATCTACTCTATCACTGTACTCGGATTTCATGTTTAGCACACCACAATTCCTCCCTCACCGGCATAATAGATCTCAGTAGCCAAATTCTTCAAGCATGAGCGACTGGCGCCCTGCAGATCCAACGAAATCCACGCCTACAGGCTGGGATTTAAGCGACGAGGACGATGTCTCAGCCTCTCGTCAGCAGCATCACGTAAAGGTGGCGTCGGTGCTGACACAGCTGCCGCGTGCCACTCAGGACGAAGATGAAGACGGTCCCACTGCCAGTAGCCCCAGTGTACAATCCACAGCGCTGACGACGTACAGTTCGTCGGGTCTCGAAGGTCTCTACGACTCCCCAGGATACACCAGCAATGGAGGCAGCAGCTATAGCAGCTCTGGGGGTTACAATCGACCCAGAAAAGTCTTCACGGGCTTGTCCGAACCAAGGAGCCACGTGCTACATGAACAGCTTGCTACAGAGCATGTTTATGACGCCAGAATTCCGTCAAGGACTGTACAACTGGACAAGTCATCGCGCTGTCAGTACGATGGAGCAGAATGAAGAGCAGGAGGGACAAAGAAGACGACGACGAAGAAGAGGCCGACGAAGATAACATCCCATTGCAGCTGCAAAATCTCTTTGCCAAGCTGCAATTAACCACACAAGACTCGATATCCACCAAGGCTCTTACAAAGAGCTTCGGCTGGACAGGAGCAGACGTATTCCAGCAACATGACGTGCAGGAACTCTGCAGAGTGCTATTGGACGCACTGGAAAAGTCCTTTAAAGGCACAGTGAATGAGAATCTGGTGAACGATTTATACCAGGGATCTCTCAAGGATTACGTGCAGTGCTGCCAGTGTAAATACGAGAGCTCGAGGATCGATAATTTCCTGGATTTGTCGCTGGTAATTCGTCCGTTTGGCTCCACCGAGATGATGAAGACGGTGGAGGAGGCGATTGAACTGTTCTTGAGGCCAGAAATGCTGGAAAAAGAGAACCAGTGGATGTGTGACCGGTGCAAAGTGAAGCGAGACGCCATAAAGGGACTGAAGTTTTCGAAGTTGCCGTATGTTTTGATGCTGCAACTTAAGCGGTTTGACTTTGACTATGCCACGATGAACCGCATTAAGTTGCACAACAAGGTGACATTCCCCAAGTATCTGATATGAACTCGTACATGAGTGACGAGAATGGAGGCGTGCGAGGCAAAATTGCACGGAAAATGTCACTGGAACGCCATGAATTGGAGGGGAAGAACCATAAATTGCACGAAGTTCAGGTGCCAACAATGTCGTCGTCACCTCCACCTGCACCAGCACTTGCAGCGATGGGCGAACGAATGCATCGTCTGTCGTCTATGGATGAATCGCAGCCGGCGACATTTGATGACAAGGAGGACGACATCAACGAGGAAGACGCAGACGGTGCGACGTCTTTTGATACGTGGAGCCCTACGTTTGACCCGGAAGTGATGATTAAACGATCTGGACCTCACGTGTACGAGCTGTACTCGGTTCTCATCCACTCTGGCAGTGCGATGGGTGGCCATTACTACGCGTACATTAAATCTGTGGAGACTGGCAAATGGTACAATTTCAATGACTCGAATGTGAGTGAGATCTCCGACACGGAGCTGCAGAACGCCTTTGGAGGCGCTAGTGGCTCTGGATACAGCATGCGCTACAGTACGTGCGCCTACATGCTGCTGTATCGTCTGGTAGATGGCGACAGAATGTTAACGTGATCTTGCCTGAGAGTATCCCGCAGTACTTGAAAGACAGGATCCGTGCAGATGAGGAAAAAATCTACAGACTTGAGCAGGAACGGATCGAAATGCCAAGAAAGTGCAGATCAAGTTCTTTATGAAAGGCTTTAAGCCCAAGAATTTAGAGAAAGCCATCCATGTGTACAAGACTGCAACGATCCGTGAAGTGCTGGAGATTGCATGCAAGGAATTTGCTAAGGAGAAGGACGTTGTAGCTCCGTCCATAGAGAATGTGCGGCTCCGTGGTTATAACGACTATAACTGTCTGCTGTCGGACACGTACAACGACAAGGAAGACAAGGCTCTGTCGTCGTTAGGGATATATACTGGCCAGCAGATGTTCCTGGAGGTGAAGAGTGACGAGGAAGAGTGGGAGGACCATGACCCGACCAAGCTCCAGCTCTTCGTCCGTCGCTTTGTGGATGAGTCAAGCAAGAGTAGCAAGACGCCTAACGTATTCATGGCGAGGTGTATTCAGGTGGACGAGGACGCGAACGTGGCATCGCTCTGTGCTCTCATCGCCAAGAAATTCTCCGTCTCTGCTGAGCAGAAGATCCGTCCTCGTTAAGAAGAGTACGACTACGTACAGCATCTCTGCAGCCAAAGTTCTCAAACCCAAATGACGAAGAGCGGACACTGAAGTTACGCCTGAAGATGGATCTGCACTTGATGAATGGCAATGAATTGCACTTCGAGGAGACGTCCGATCTGAGTCTTCCTTCTCCAGCTGAAGCCTTCTTTGAGCGTGAAGCAAATATGATCACAGTCAACTTCAAGTACCTGACGAGTCCAGCGGAGCCTATTCGTATCGACCGACGAGAGACGATTCGTACACTAAAGGAGCGGATTAGTGCCAAGATTGGTCTCTCGTTGAACAAATTCAAGCTGCTTCGAGGTATTAACAGCGCTGGCGTCGAGATCAAGGCGATTGACAGCACGCTGTCCAAGTTATCGATCGGGTCTAACCACACAGTCTTCGCTTTGGAGGGCACTCCGTTGAATACGGGTGAATACAACTTCAGACTGATGTTCTATAACCCCACAAGCGCTAGCTCTGCGTCTCCAGAGAGCGGTGACAGCAATCAGGAGCAACCGATCGTCACGGACACAGACAGCCAGAGTTTATTCGACATTGATGAGGTGCTCGTGTCGACGGGTAAGGACGATTCGTTGCTGACGTTCGTGAGTCAAGTGGTGATCAGCGAGGAGATGCTGGTGGAAGATATTCGGAGGAGGGCGTGGGACGAGTTGGTGGACAGAATCTGATGGATGCTCGTCAGTTGACGCCGTCCCACATCCGATTGCGTGATCTGCGTCAAAGTACGATGACCAGTGTGCTGGTGGACGGCCAAAAGCTCGTGGAGGCGTCCCAAACTGGCTGCTATATGAAGGCAGAAGCATCGTGGCAGAACTTTTGACGGAGCCCGAGACGTCAGAAATCAACCACAGGATTGTGGAATTCGCCCTATGTGAACCGCGCAACGTGGAGGTTTGCCAAGGACATGCGGCACGAGGTGATTATATCCACGTCGGAGGAACAGGAACATCCCGACACGTACTTGGCTGACGCTGCTAGCGCTGCACTGTCGATCCCTGCTGAGCGACTGGCGTTCGCTCGTATTCCGTATCATCGCGACTCGATCGATATCCTTGAAGTGGTGTCGTATGAGTTCTCGCCTGCTGCGGCGTTCACAAGCCAGGAATCTGAATACCAGGAGCTCTTTCTGGTCATCGATACGAGTGTACAGTTGGCGTATATGAGCAATCATGAACGTCAACTTATCCAGAACTTCTTGGCGAAGAAGAGTGAAGAGAAGACGCGGGCGTTGCGAGCCAAATACTCGTCATCCAGCACCACTAACACGTACCAGTATCAGAAGCCCAAGGAAGCTGCTTTGGTCATCCGGACGCGTTCCAGGACGAGCGAACACAAAGGAGCTGGCAGCGTGGACAGTAGCAATGACAAGAACTCGAACGGTGTCAACATCCGCACGCCCACTCGTCGTGCCGAAAAGGCTGCGGCGCGTCATCATGCCTCCTCCGACACGGACGATGAAGACGACACCGACTTTATGACGGAAAAGACGGAACCTGTAGACTTGGATCTCTTTGGAGACTTGTCTTAAGGACAAAGGCTTGCAGTCTAAAGTAGACGGTTGAAGTTCAGTAAAGCGGTCAACTAATGCATGATTTAACCTGCGTTCAGATACAACGATGGGTTAATATCGCAGGTTTCACGGCGGACATCAAGTCAACTACAGGTGACACTTTCACTTCAGCTGCCGTGACAAAGTCTGTAGGCGCACGCGGCCTTGTTGGAGTTGATGGAGCCGCATGGTCAGTGGATTCGGCCTGGAGATTGACGCCTCGAGTGCCGGCTTGTGTCTCATGAAGCAGACGATTCCGGCATTTCTCAGAGTTGCACGAACAAGTTCCGCTACAGACACGACTCTGCATCTTGCAAGCGCATGCTTTTGTTGCGCATTTGCCGAGGCAGGAGCAACAGGAAGCGGCGCTGGTCTCGAGCATTGCGTCGATTACGTCCATTACGTTGCCAGTCAATGGTGCACCGTTGTCTTTCCTTCCTCTTCGTGCTTCGACAGTTCTCGTCATTCACGTAGTCCGGATCGGCAGAAATGTTGTCTTCTTCTTCGTCGCTACTGCTAAACCACGTCTCCATCGTTTCGTAAGATTCTCGTTTCTTTCGCTTCTTGGCGGGTTTCTTTGTGGCTTGATCTTTGAAACCCTGTAGCTCCTTCATAGAAACCTCCAGCTTGGCATTCAACTTCTGCGCGACCTTCTTCCACTTGTCCTTGGCCTCCCTTGCGAGACGAAGCTCTTCAGTAAGCTTCCGATTCGTCTCTTCGAGAGAGCTCACGGTACTACATGTAGTAGCTAGAGATTGGTGTTGACATCGTTGGAGACCCACCTCGTGTCTAGCGCTCCTGTCTGTGTTGATGACTGCTTGGTTCTCAATTTTTCGTGATCGGGCAGCATAACGTAGAGAATTTGTGGTCTCCTCCAGGTTCACGTCGGCCGGACTTACACAAGCGATCATCAAAGTCTTGCTGTTCCCTCCGAGACTATCCTGAAGCAAACGTGTCAGCTTGGAGTCTCGGTAGGGAACGTGAGCTTGTCGACTGCGCTCGGACAGTGCGTTGATCACGTTGCCGAGAGCGAGGAGTCCTCTGTTGATGTTCACCTCCCTCTTTGAATCGCGCTCCTTGTGTGTTAGTGCGCCGCGCACGCTCGGAGCCGGCCAAGTCCACGAGATGGAACTTGGAATATCGTGTCTCCTTGACGCCCTCAGCAGCGACCTGACGAAACTCCATTGCGAGTGTACAGATGGCGTGTGAGCGACTGGAGCTGGCGTTCATGCTCGTCGCTGCGGTGGCGCGCAGTTGAGCTCCAGAACGGAGAAGCCTTAGTGCTTCGTTAGTCGAGTGAACCACCTGGTCGCGTAGGCCATGGACAAAGATCCCTCGCTCACCGTCGCCTCGTATGGACAGCGACTGGCGTAGTTTATCAGAAGATATTGGAAGAAGATCGCGGATTTCTTCGTTTAAAATCTGTTGCAACACAACGAAGGCATAACATTTAGCATGTCTGCTATGCAATTCTTGCGTATCCTTGACGACTAAAGCCCACGCACCTCCAAGTATGACAGTTTAATTACAAAGCGGTGTGAGTTCCTCGATGCAGTTATTCTCTTGAAAACCTGCACGCATAGCGAGAGTTTGTCAATATATACATATTTGTTTCCAGAGTGCAAACACTTACATTTTCTATGACACGAGGAATAACACCGCGGTTTTGCTGAGCAGCGTTTGATCCGAAATCGTTGCCCATTGTGAACCTTTGTAGCACAATCGAAAAGTTACATACTGGTATTCTATACTAGTACTTGTTTAATATTTTAGTAGTCTTTACTTACGTCTTGCCCGATCCAGTCTGGCCGTACGCGAACACTGTCGCGTTGTAGCCACAAAAGAACTGGTCAGCCATCGGGGCGACCAACGTCGTGTAGACCCTCTCCTGTAATAATTACGTTAAACCGATCCACATCAGCAAATACACTGAACGAGATTATCATTGCACTCTTTGCCGTTGCACCTGCTTCGACGTCGCTGGGAACGCAGCATCGAAGTGAAAACGCTTGTCATCCAGCAGAACGTTGGCGGCCTCAACTTGTACGCACGCTGCCGAGCCCTGAGACACCTCACTAGAACTTAGGGGTCGAACACGGACGGCAACCTGCACGGCGTCGCTGTTGGATGAAAGTTCGCGAGCCGATGCAGCAGCATCCGGAGCTTTTGCCATGGCCCAAATTAGAGCTGCAAAATGCAATGCTGACATGATAGTCTCTCTGAATTGGTTGAAAACTGAAAATCGTTTTATCCAATCGAGATAGAGAGATCCAACTGGCTTCAGCCGCCCTACCCGCTGGGATAAAAAGTGGAGAAAACCGCATTGACCAAATAGCAGCGCGAGGCAGGCGGCGCTGAGCGGTCGTGGAAGGCGTTTGAGCGCCTTATCGATCAATTTAAGCAGCATGATGGAACCAGAACGCACAGATAACATCACGGAGGAGAAGCCGTTGGTAAGCGCTCGTTCTTTGGTTCTCGTTGTGCTCTCCATGTTGAAGATTGGAAACGCCTTTCTAATTAATTATTTATTAATTTTTGTTTAGCTATCGGGCGACTGCGTGGGAATTCCGATCAATGACGACAACAATGACAAGATTGTGTTAAAGGTCAAGACACTCAGTGAAAAAGTCACTGCGCGTGGAGATCTTCCCTCGGCCACCGTAAGGGAACTCAAGGAGATCGTGAAGAAGAAAGCTAATGCTGAAGGCAAGTTCCTGCGTTTGATCCACCAAGGCAAGATGCTGTCGGACGACAAGGCTACACTCGAAAGCTGTAAGGTCAAAACCGAGGACTTTGTCCACTGCGCTATCAGCTCAGCACCCCCGAAGGCTGTGGTCAACCAGGTAGGGATTGATTATTTCGATGGAGACGCGCTGGAGATTAATTGAGTGAGCTATTATTCGGTAGATGGCAGCTACGGATAGCGAACCGGAGGAACGAGATGATCCATCCACGCGGAGAGGTTTTGATAGACTCCGTGACCGACTTAGCAGGGAGGAAATTCAGGCTTTACGTCTATATTTCTACCCGCAGCTCTCGGTGTATATTAGTCAGGCGGAACGTGTTCCTGGTGAAAGCAGCGAGGATCGGATATACCGATTGGAAGAGGAGTGGATGGCGTCACAAGGACCACAGTCTGAGTTTGGTACGATCTTTTTGCTGCAGAGGTTTGCTTTTGCCCTACGCGCTAACGCTAGTATGGCTGGATTGTGATTGGCTACTTTTGCAGCTCTCAATGTTGTTCCGACTGCGCGTATTGCGATGGATGCGCAGATCGACATGAATGGCATGAACAACTCGATCCTGGCTGCAGATAATGAAGGCACTGGCACCGAATTTCTATGGGGGTTCTTGATGGGCCTCTTGCTTGGTGTATTTATGCTTCTGATGGTGAGTCAGTAGCTGATTTTTACTCCGTGCTTGCATCTAATGCGACTGTTTTGTGTTTGTTTGCTCAGCTTCTCGACCGCTCCGTTCCCCGCAAGCAAAAAGTTGGCCTGCTGCTCGGCGTGAGCATGAACTTCTTCTTGAGTGTTGTCCCACGTGCTGTCTCCGACCAATAGAGCACCGTTATGTGCGCACCTGGGTGCGCTGCTGGAATGCATCATTATATAATTCTGTCTATCAGTCTTTCGTGAGTTCTTGTTTTAACGAAAGTGTTGAAGTATGCTCGATCATTAAAATGACGTAGGGTACACAAAAGTGTATTTTCGGCCAATCATATACGTCAATTGTTGGTTTTCATCAAGGGAGAGCAGTCGGAACCAGTGCTTGCGCTGCCACCATGCTGTCAGTTGACCAGGAGCAGGAGCAGAAAAAGATCACCGAACAGGAAGTGCTTACCGGTAGCCCCACTCCCCAGTCAACCACACCAGAGAGCAAGCGACGCAGGCGCAGCTCTGCCGGATCAAATATGGGCAAGGAACTCTCCGCAGAACAGAAGACAATCGTGAAAATGTACGTGACACGCGATGTCGTCGATGGCAACATCAAGTGCTGCTACTGCGCCAAGGAGATCACATCGCGCAACGTAGATCGTTGGGCGTCACATCTGCGCGGCTGCGTCAAGACACCGGACGACGTCAAGACGCAGATTCAGCCGCTTCGCAATGCTGCGTCTTCGCCGTCTGCGTCGACAAACAGCAATGCGACGGCTGTCCGAGCTGGCCCGCAGGTGGTGAAGACGGACGTGGCAACCAATGCTGTTGCTGCTGCGACTTCAGTACCGACGACTATTCCAGTAGTGGCTCCAGTACCCACGCCCAACCCCATGGGCAGCGGCTACAACGAGGTGTTCAAAGTGCACGTGTCCAAGGATTACATGAAGTTTAACGCCGCGCATTTCATTGCCTACAAGGTATGCAGAGCGAGTGTCTTTTGTGGTGAGTGCAATGATACTAACTGGTCGTGATTGCGTATTGTAGGGATTCCGCGAGAAGCTACACGGACATAACTACCGCTTGGCTGTCACGATCACCGGACAGGTTGGTCCGGATGGCTACGTGGTGGATTTTGGTGAGATTAAGAAGATATCGCGGGTCATTTGCAAGGACCTGAATGAATCCTTCCTTGTGCCAATGAATAGCGATGCGTTGAAGGTAGAGAGTTGATAACTGCTTGGTGCACTAACGTCTGATGCTGACCTGGTTGTGTTGCCGTTCTTTAGATTTCGTTTGACGGCACGAATGTCCACATTCTAACGGAAGATATGGCGAAGTTCAGCTTTCCAAAGGCTGACTGCTCGCTTCTTCCGATTGTGCACTCATCGGCTGAGGAGCTTGCCATTTACATCGTACGTGGCTGTAGCCATTAAGCTAAGTCGTTGTTACTTATGCTTTTGCCATGTTGCTATGATTTATTCAGAGCAACCAACTCATTGACGCTTTCACGCTTGTTGCACTCCTGGTAAGAAAGATGCAGCCCATACATTGCCTGCTGAAACTCTCTTATTAACTTCATTGTCCCCGTTTGGCAGGATCGCGGCGTGCGGAAGATCGAAGTGAGCATCTCGGAGGCCAACCAGCAGTTTGCCTCGTACGAGCGCACCATCCTAGCGTAGAAAGCGTAGAACGGGACTGAATCTCCCAAAGTCACTCTTTAACTGGAGCGAAGCAACGACCCCGTCCCATCGTTTTCTGCGCTTGCTTGCGCGCACAATACAACGGGCTCATGCTCCTCCAACTTTTCAGTTGTTGTTGTCATTAAAGATCATTTAGATTTCCTCCAATCATCGCTTCTTATCGTGAATTTTCCGCGAATGGTGCAAACTGCGACATCTGATTGCGCTAAATACCGCACTTCCGGCAGCCAACCAAAAATCGCCTAGGTCTTTCCCCGTTCAAAGCGATCGCTCTCTGGCTGCTCGCATCTTGCTCATTCGCCAAAACGACCGGTAACACGCAAGTGCGGACAGAAGCAACCACCAGTCTAAAAGACCATCACTCTTGATCATGTACGGCGGCGGCGGTGACAGATACGGCGATTCTTCCTCTCGTCGCGATTACGGCGGAGGCGGCAGCGGAGGCTACGGCGGTGGTGGCTATGGTGGCGGCTCGCGTGGTGGCGGCGGCGGTGGCTACAGTGGCGGTGGTGGCGGCTACGGAGGCGAAGGCGGTGGCTACATAGGAGGTGGTCGTGGAGGCGGCGGCGGTGGTGGCTTCGGAGGAGGTGGCGATCTGGGCTCGAACTTGGACACTCACATCCAGTGGGACCTGTCGAAGCTGCCAGTCTTCGAAAAGAACTTCTACTATGAGCATCCGGACGTGACCAAGCGCTCGGAAGAGGAGTATGAGAAGTGGAAACGCGACAATCAAATCATCGTGTCAGGCAAGGGAGTGCCCAAGTGCGTGCTTTCGTTCGAGGAGGCATCTTTTCCTGAGTACGTGTTGGAGGAGGTAGTGCGTCTGGGCTTCGACAAGCCCACACCTATTCAGTGCCAGGGCTGGCCCATGGCTCTCTCAGGACGAGACATGGTCGGTATTTCGGCGACAGGATCTGGCAAGACGCTGGCTTTCTTGCTGCCAGCAATCGTGCATATTAACGCACAGGTTCGTATTCTTCAGAGTCTTTTCAGTGGATTTGACGCATCTCTCGCGGCGCTTTTGCGCTGATGAGAGCTGATAGCAAAGTTGTGTATAGCACACGACGGCTGTTCACGCGTACTATCGGATGCGCTGAACGACACAACACTTGAGGCGGGGGTTTGGTCGATACACGTGAATGTGCGTTGGTGATGGAATTTCCGTCCTCATTGAGCGCCATTTGCGTGCCTTTCGTCACTTCACGGGGTTCGGATCGTGGTCTGGAGTGCCGTCAAGTTGGTGGAGAAGAAAAAAAATACTGTCTTTACTGCGTGCCAACACGTATACAAAGGAAAAAGAGTGTACCCGCCAACAGACCTCGACATATATTAGTCCGGCACTACCGACATGCGCTCAACTGGATCACGGCTGCTTTTTTCTAGTCTGACGTCTTCCTGACAATCGATCGGTGCGAAAAAGTGCATTGGTGCGTTGTGGGCGATGGCCAGAAGAAAAAGCAGCATGCGAACACCTCAAATCCCTCGGCGCTCGCTTGTGTTTGCTTTCTCGTGCAACTGCTTGCCGCGGTTTTTCGATACTGAAAACCTAACCACCTGTTTGTTTTTATTTACTTCTGTAGCCTTACCTGCAGCCCGGCGATGGCCCGATTGTGCTGATGATTGCCCCTACGCGTGAGCTGGCTGTCCAGATCCAAGCGGAGTGTAACAAATTCGGCGCGAGCTCCAAGATCAAGAACACGTGTGTGTATGGCGGCGTCCCCAAGGGCGGCCAGATCGCTGATCTTCGTCGCGGAGTGGAGATCTGTATCTGCACGCCTGGCCGTATGATTGACATGCTCAGCATGGGCAAGACGAACCTGCGTCGTGTGACGTACCTGGTGCTTGATGAGGCTGATCGCATGCTGGATATGGGTTTTGAGCCGCAGCTACGCAAGATCGTGAGCCAGATCCGACCTGACCGTCAGACGCTCATGTGGTCGGCGACGTGGCCCAAGGAGATCGTGGCGCTCGCCAACGACTTCTTGACGGACTTTATCCAGGTTACTGTTGGCTCATTGGACCTGACGGCGAACAAGAGGATTAAACAGATCGTCGAGGTAATGGACGACCACCAGAAGTACAGTTCGCTGCAGGACCATTTGCGCGATATCTACGAGGGTGGCCGTATCATTATTTTCTGTGAGACGAAGCGCGGAGCTGATGAACTGAGTCGGAACTTGCGCAACACTCGCTACATGTGCAAGGCCATTCACGGTAACAAGTCGCAGGAGGAGCGTGACTATGTGCTGCGTGAGTTCAAGGACGGCAGAACGCAGATCCTAGTCGCTACTGATGTGGCTTCTCGTGGTCTGGACATCAAAGATATTCGCTACGTGGTAAACTTCGACATGCCCAAGAACATTGAGGACTACATCCACCGTATCGGTCGTACAGCTCGTGCTGGCAACAAGGGAACGTCGATCTCCTTCTTCACGGCGTCCAACAATGGCAGGTTGGCTGGTCCTCTGGTGAAGATTATGGAGGAGGCAGAGCAGGAAGTGCCTCGTGAGCTACGCGACCTGGTTGGTCGCGGTGGCGGTGGTGGACGTGGCCGCGGTGGCTTTGGCGGTGGCCGTGGCGGCCGTGGCCGCTGGTAAACGCTGCGTAGGTAGAAGAGGGTCTCAAACTGCTAGGCTGGGCGAGGATACAACGCCACTCACTACACATCTACAATAAACTACAGTAGTCGTCATTTGAAATCTGCCTGGTGCGTTTGTATTATACTACAAGTAGTAGTACTACAGAAGTACTACGTAGTAGTTGCATCTGCAAAGATGCAAATGACAGCAACTACGGCAACTCATGAAGTGTTACAGTTATTATACTACTACTGTACAACCAGTTTTTTTTTTACGTGCGTTAAACCAAATCGGCGATAGAAGACCTTACGGAGAGCACAGGTGTAGTGCTAACCTGTTCGTCTCGGTCTTCTGGAATGAGTTGATCGAAGCGTGTGTAGTCGACCAGCACGCGGTCACGTTCGATGACAGCGAAGTCGGCAAAGCGCATGTCGTAGGCAAAGTCGTCCCAGAAGTACATTTTGCGCGCATACACATTCTCCGAGAAGGTCGTGTCCAGACCCGTAAGCAACGCGATGACAGCCACGCGAGACTGCGAGAGATCCTCCATCGAGTGGAATTTGAAGAACGGCGAGTTCTCGTTGATAACATGGATAAGAGTCGCCGGTAACTTGATCGAAGGCCACTCGGCAGTCACAAGAGGCACGTCGTACATTTGTCGAAGGCCTGTGCGTCGATTTGTGAGAATCACACCAATCCGGAAGAAATTCTCGTGCACCTCGCCCGAGTGTCGGGTATTAGCAGCTCGGAACACGAGGCAACGGTGGCCGTAGATGGTGGAAATAGTCATCTGAGACGAGAAATGGATATGAGCTCGAGGTCGTGCGAATTTGGACCACGCGATGCCTGTGATGATCGTGACTGTGATAATTCCCACCATCGACTCGATGAACACGATGACGTTCATGTACCCAGCGTCGGCTTTCGGTGCAATCGAGCCATAGCCAATGGTGGCAAGTGTGTGGACACTCATGTAGAACGCCAGCTCGTAGTCAGACACTACGATGTCCTCGTATACAGAGATGCGGCTCATATCGAGCCAATACAGAAACCCGAAGCCAAAATTGAGAGCTAGGAACGACACCACGAACACGAAGATGATCTTGGGCCAGCCCACGTGAAGAGCGCTCTGATAAAACCGCATAAAGCTGAAGGATTTCGGGATGTGAACTGGCAGGATACGTAAGAATCGAGGAGTATCCTCCACCTCGATCGAGACAGCAGACCCGGAAGATTGAGCTCGCAGACGTGGTCTGGTATCATCTTTGTCATTTTCTGCCTCGTCTTCGCTATCCGAGTCGACATCATCCACGACGTCCAAGTGTTTGTCTTCTTCTTGTGAAATCGTACTGGTATCATCCTCCATCAATGCAGATCCAGCCATTTCTCGCTGAAGAAGATCCCTCGCTCGAAGACCGCTAGGACTTTCAAAGTCAGCTCCATTGTTTTGCGTCATCCCACAACTATTACGACGTTGAACACTTGCACTGCCGATTCGTGGCAATTGCAGTACAGTATGTCTTCGTCGCGCTTCCTCCGTATCTGGCTGTTCATTTTCCCTCCATACTCGCAATCCTCCTCTTTGAGCAGCTCGGGTTTCAGCCGACGGTGCCTTTGATATCCGCTGTGTACCAAATGGCTGCTGAAGTAGTGGCTCGAACAGCGGCTCTAACCCCATTGCAAACTTCTTTGGACCATTTTTCTTCGGAAACAAAACCGGAGGATGCGGATGAGCTGGTGGACTATTATCTGTTGTTGCTGACTGTGCATCTGAATTGGACCTCGAGCTCTCCAGAATCGGCTCGGTATACTCAGCTGGGACTTCGTGGATCGCTTCATCATGATTGTCTTCTTGATGGCGAGAAACTCTGGACGTCCGATAAGAACGTCGGCGACCCACATTGCGTGTGTATCCGTTATCTCCATTGTCATTGTTATTGTTATCCGAAATAATTCGCTTGAGATAGCGAGTATCGTCAATGGGGGTAGCTTCCACAGTGCTCAGCTTCGCGAAATTCATGATAACTTCTGCGTTTTTCTCGTTGAAATCCAGTAATTCTGCGAAACGAAATCCCCACTTGAGATTTGCGGCAGTGTAGATATACCGCTCGGAGACGGTGTCTTGGAGGGTCGAATCCACACCCGACATGGCCACTTCCACGAGCATATCGGACTGAGCAATGTCGTTCTTGGACATGCCATAGAGCGGACTGTTCTCGTCGATCACATGCACTACAGCCACACCCATACGGAACGTGATGAAGTTATTCTGCAGCAATTTGAGGTTATACGACGTCAGCACCTTTGTAGTCGAGCAGGCCGGGTCGTTTACAGCATCTTCAACGTCTGGAACCATGAAATTCGCTGCTACACGAGAGCGCCGACGCTTTTCCGAGACCTCGTCATCATGTGCGCGGATGTGCTTGGTCTTGTGCTCCACACGCAGCAAATTTACTTTGAAAACAGCTTCCATGATGACGTCGTGAGTTACATCTCGAGACTGTGTTGCATTGGCAACTCGCACTACAAGTGCCAAATATTTTTTACCATATGGTTGCACAACGCAAACTTTGCTGAATGCCACTTTGGCTTGTGGTTTGGCAAATTTGGCAAATACCAGACCAGTGACTGCTGACACAACCATCATGGATGCAAATGACTCCACCGACATGCTCACGTTTCCACACGTGCGTGTCGGGTACACAACTCCGAAGCCAATCGTTGTAAATGTTTGATAACTCAGGTCAAAGGCCTCGAAGAAATTGGTTGGCTCTCCACATACAAAACACGTTATTGCAGCGAAGAAAAAAATATTGGCCATGAAAACGCCAAGCAATACGGTGAGTAGCATGGGCCACCGCATATTCAGCAGCACGTAAAGGAAATCTTTGTATGGTTTTCTCGGATTGGAGCTGGTAAACACTCTGGGAAATAGCGAATTGGCGGGCAGTCGGATGAATTGCTTCCAGAACGGCATTTCCTCGACACGCGAGCCAGCATGGAAGATGGACGTGTCCTCGGAGCCGTTGTTCACCTTGACGCCATGCCAAATGTGCACCCAGTCCTTCAGTGCAGCGGGAACCTGTTGCGTGCCCACGTTCAGCGTGCCGCGGTTCTGAATGCGCTTCTTAGAGGCTGGCATGACGCGCAAGTGGTCTGGAAATGGCAACAACAGACTTGAATTAGTCGCAGACACAGCATAACGGGTATGTACCGAAGTTTTTGCGACACTGACACGATCGGCAACTACGCACCAAGCGGCAATACACAGACGCCAGCGGCGGGCAAAAAGTGAGGCGTTGAGATTTGTGAGGCAACTTGTGGAATGGCACGGATTTTTTTGCACAGTTGCGCTATTTTCGGCAACCAATGAGCGCCAGCGATGACGAGCAACATCTGGCATATATGTTGCAGTCGCACAATGTATTAATACATGTACATGTAGTCCAGCGTCCCTCCCTGTTAGGATAAGTTTATGTTGCTTTCGAAAGTGGGAGACTCGCTACTATCATAGCCAGCCCAAGTGCGTTTTGTTGCTGGACGCGTGTTGGTACCAACGAAATATGAGCGATCTTGAGGCGATACGCGTCTATAACATATTATGCATCAATACATCTGACATCACTCAGTGTGTGGCCCTCTGTGCGGCGGCGTGAGCGACGACGCTTCGAACTGAATAGCTCACTTTTTAAGAAGTTTTTCAAGCGGAGGAAGTCGCCTGGGTACAAGTGTTTGACTTTCGACAACGTTCTGCTGGGACTTTTAAAGCTACGCATTTTTTGATAAAGACACCTGCAATGCAAAAAAGACTTCGCCGGCAAAAAGGAAACAAGGGAAGTTCAACCTCCTCAGTCCCGGAAAGCAAATAATTGGGTTTTGCCTTTCGAATTTGTATTACATGTACATATATTTGGAGGCTACGCCTTGCGTGCTGGCGTCCAGAATACTTGAGTACTTTCCTATTGTTACAACGTCATTTTGTCTTAACTTTTTTGGTGTGTAGTGTAAATTGCTAAATATTGAGAGGTGTCGTCGGTAGACTTGTCATAGGATTCTTGACCTTTCGACCAGATAGTTTGATGAGATTATTGTTAAATTACTTTCGGGGAATGCAAATGGTAGTTTATAACAGGCAGCGGTTAGTGTGAATTTAGGTAGAATATCGCATGCAACGGGCATCGAAGACTCTAGTCGGACTCTCAAGTGCTCCAAAAGTACAGAAGAGCCTGTGATTAAATTTTTGTGTTGTCCAGCGACCGTTGGTTTTTAGCGAGCATTCACGGATTCACATGTAGACAGAGTCCAGCCTCCTTACGTTGCTGCTGACCCCACGACGAACTCTTGCCGTAGAACATCTCGACAGCAACGCTCCACTCATTTGTTGCTGACTCATGACAAAAAGCAATATACGTGCAGAATACGCTGCTGACCGACAGGTCCTCTTTTATGAAAAGATCTCTGATATTCCCTGAAATGCAAAGTCATTTTGACCGCACAGGGTGTTTCCAAACAACAACCGCAGCAGTTCTACCAAATGACCACTTCGAAACGACACTGTCTGACAAAACTGTCTTGTGGAGGAAGTGTTCACGATGATGTGACGCATTTCACTTGCCGTAATGCTGCCATACCTGGGTAAGATCGTCAAGCACTTCGTGTTTGTACCAAGTCGTCATCTGCAGCAAACATTGCAACCGGTTCACTAATACACAGCGAACAGTTCTGTCCATCCTTGTTCGATTTAATTAGCCAATTGCACACTTTACCAGATAACCTTCGGGGCAACTCGTTGCTCAGAAGTTGAGTTGTATTTTCACCACGAAATTCACCACGGTGGAGTCCACCGTAATGGCAGCCATTTCCATGGAGGCAACTGGCAAGCTACTTGTAGGCGAATCTTGAAAGGAAGCTTTCTTTTTTTACAATTTGAATGCAACAAACTAAAAGATCTCGACACAAAACGCAGGAATGCGCGGGGCACAGGCACACAAGGGAAAGACGCGAGACGGCAAACGAACATTTGCCAACCGCCAGGCTTTCATTTTCCGTGGCCACATAAAATACTTTCTACAAAATCCTATCCTACAAGTGCAAACTTCACAAATCGTCTCCAGAAAAGTCGCAGAACCGACCCATAGTACGTTTCGCCCGACGCCTCGTCATCTCGACGCCACTTAAGTAATTTCCTCATGGCCGAGCGGCCGCAGCAGCTCGCCTTGGCCCGCGTGGCCGAGCTGGAGTTCCCCCGGGACGGTAGCGGACGTCGCCCGAGTGCCAGCAGCACCAGTAGCAGCGAGCTTGAGCGTCTACACGAAGAGTTGCAGCTCGAGATCAAACCTCAACGTCTGCAACGCCAGTACACACTCAATGTGCCGCCTTTCAGCGCTGGCGGAGACTCCATCTCTCGTCCAGGACTCCTGGACGCCGCTCCGGACGTTCTGGAGGACGTATTGACCCGCTGGGAGAAGAATCAGGTCATGTGGCGCCGAAACGCGACTAGTGACGAGAACCAGGACGGCTCGGTCGATGACGATACTACCGACATGCTTGAGGATGGCGTAGATATGTTCGGAAAGGACGAGATCTTTGACGTGACGTTCGGACACGGCTTTCTTGGTCTCGAGTTCGTGTTAGACGCAAGTAGGAACAAAGTGGTGATCAAGAGCGTCCACACGGAAACCTGGACGACTGTGGTGCTGAATATCCCGCCAGGTGTCAGTATTACCAAGGGTTTGATCGTGGAGGCGGTGAATGGACGAGACGTAAGCGCCGTGTCGTCCGAAGACGTGCTGGACAACTTGCAGTTCAGTCAACGACCCATGACAGTGAAATTCCGACGAGTCAACAAGTCGGCGGTTGTGTGTAAACTGTGTGAGACCAAAGTGGACGCCAACAGTCTGGACGAGCACACAAACTACTGTGTCTTGTCCAAGAGAGTCGAGTTGGAAGCAGACGTCATTAATGACTCATTAGTGAAGCTCACGGCGTCCATCAACGCCACGTTAACGGAGGAGGCTCTGAAGCCAATGTTTAACCAAGAGGAGATGCACATCTACCATGCATTACGCGTGGTAGCGATCCAGGCGTCGACGTGTGACGTGACTAGTGTCGACGCGTTTGCACTGTGTGCGCGACTAGTGAAAATCGTCGACAGAATACAACAACAGGAGGCCGAGACGACCGAATTTGCCAGTGAACAGGGAGCCACGTACTGCTCCAAGCTACGCGGCTTGATCCATGCTAAGATGAGCAAAATGCGAGCGTCGCATAAGGTTATGTTGAAGCAGGCACCCGTGGAGGCGGAGCGATTGCCGCTGAAGCGCACCAAATCGCTCGAGAATATCGAAAACAGCGACGGGCTCGGACTGCGCTCCTCACGACGATCGAGCTTGAAGGCGGCATCTTTTCGCGTTTCTATCCGGGATTTCCATATCGTCAAGCCGATCTCGAAGGGCGCTTTCGGGAAGGTCTATCTGGCTCGGAAGAAGACGACCGGCGACCAGTATGCGATCAAAGTGCTGGCCAAGGAGCATTTACTACGCAAGAAACAGGTACGGCTTGTCGGAGTGGTCACTGTTATCTAGTGCTACCGACTGAGCGTTTTTTACGTCGTTGCTGGCCACAGATCCAGCAGATTGAGACCGAGAGGAACATTCTGGCCAGTGTGGTGAGTCCCTTCGTTGTGAAGCTGTTCTGGACGTTTCAAACAAAGTAAGCAGGCCTGGGATTTACTAGAGAAAAAAAAAGAGTGGCGTATTGAGATCAGCAACTTATTTCGATCTTTTGATAGGCGTAATCTGTTTTTGGTGATGGAGTATCTTCCTGGAGGCGATTTCATGTCGTTGCTCGAGTGTATTGTGCAACTTGAAGAGCAGGTAATATTTGCACGGACTATAACATTTGTGCGGTCAAGTGACTGACGCTTTGTTTGAGCAGGTGGCGTGCGTGTACATTGCGGAGATTGCAATCGCACTCAATCACCTGCACACCAAGGGCTGCGTTCACAGGTTGGAAACTCCATTTCGCTGGGTTTTGTTCGCGCACTCTGGCTCACCTCGTCGTTGTCTGCTTTTTTTTTTTTACTATTCAGAGATCTGAAACCCGACAATATTTTGCTTTCTTCAACCGGCCACATCAAGGTGCGTCTAGTAGCCTTACAAATTGCCATCGCTGTCTCGATTCTAAATCGTATTCTCAATCGTACTGCACATAGCTGACCGACTTTGGCTTATCGGAGGATGCTGTGGCCATGAGCGACACTGATTCGGAACCTGACGACGAGTCCATGACCCAGGACTCGGACGCAGCCATTCCGGTAGAAGAGGCTTCATCTGCGTCGCCAGAAAATCGTCCGCGACGGAGTTCTTCATTCAAGAAGAAAAAATCTGCGTACCGTACGTACGGAAGGTGCGGTACGCCGGACTACCTCGCGCCCGAAATCGTCCTGGGTGTCCCTCACGGCCCGCCAGTGGACTATTGGGCACTTGGAATCATCCTGTACGAGATGCTGGTTGGGTTTCCTCCGTTTAACGATGACACTGTGGACGCCATCTTCGAAAATATCCTCGAGCGGCAAATCTTATGGCCAGACGGCGAGAAATGCTTGTCAGCTGAAGCGGTGGACTTGATAGATATGCTACTGGACCCGAACCCATCGACTCGTATGGGCTGGGAAGGGATCAAGCTCCACCCGTTCTTCGAAGGCATCAACTGGGATACAATTCTGGAATCTGTGCCACCGTTTGTGCCGACGCTGGAAGGACCGAATGATACCAGTTATTTCAACAATCGCAACCTCACTGACATCTTCATTGATGACGAAGAGTTTGACGTTGGGTCTCGCTCTGCAAGTAGTAGTCAGAACATTGACTCGGGTCCTGAGAGCGACGACCAGCCGTCAAGTCTGTCGGACCCGAAGGGAGACGAGGACTTGGAGACTGGAGATAACAACACAAGCATGGTCTCTGCTACCACCGCTGACGTTGACATGTCGTGGGGGACGGCAGCAGCGTTAGGCGCATTAGATACATTGGATGCAGACGACGTTGTGCAAGTGGAAGACAACAACAGCATCTTCCGCTTCCCTAGTGGCATGTACGGTAGTCCCGATGATTCCAAACTCGCAGATGCCTTCAGATCCTTCAGTTTTACTAACATGAACGCCCTAGCTGCCGCCTCGCAAGCCGAAGCCGAGCTGATCACCGATACCGAGCAGCAAACTATAGACGAGTCAGGGCCATCAATCCTGATCTAGCAGAAAATTTCAAGTTGCCAGATTCTTCCGCCTTTTTCCTACAGCCTCTTTTGTCTTCTTGACCAAGTTCTCGTCAGCGTAAAGACTTATCAGTAATAATTCCAAGAACCATTTGAAAGTACCATTTGCACTATTCCGGTGACCAAATCGACGTATTTTATTCTACAAGAAGAAATCGTCCTCTTCCTGTTCTTCCTCTTCGTCTTCCTTGACACTCGCTGCCTTCGACGCGTCAGGCATGTCGTCGTCATCTTGATCGACGAGAGCGGGAGTTGGCTTCGTCTTCTCTCCAGACTTGTCCCGTTTACTGCGAGCTTTCTTCTGCTTCTTGACTTGTTCCTTCGTGGGCTTCTTGAGCAAGAGTTCCACGGCAGGTCTCGCCTCGTTCGCAGAACTGGAATCCTTGGACTTGCCGTCGTTGAAGCAGAAGTGGTGGAACGCTTCGGTCGGTTGCTCTTTCTCAAACTGAGCAATTGCCTCCGCACGAAGCTCTTTTTGGCGCTTCTGATCCTCCTCCGAGTGAGGTGCAGACGGGAACAGAGAGAGGTAGGGCTCAGCTTTCGGGTAGTAGTAAATGTACATCATCTCTTCGCGGTACGTCTGGAATTTCTTCTCCTGTTCACAGCGTTCCGCCTCGTCTGTTGCCTGAATTGATTGCAATACAGAGTGAGCGTTTAAAAAATCATTTAAAATAAAATGTCTCGAGATTTCTCACCTGCTTAATGCGATTCTTGGCTTGACGCAGTTTGCGCATGACCTTCACACGCTCGAAGAACCGCGGCTAATGGACAATTAAAAACACCCATGGATTTGTTAAATACGGACTGTAAATAATTGTTGCAAATTCGACAATTGCAAAAAACTCACTCGCTTGTATTTCTCGGCATTTTTCTTTTCCAGTGCAACTTTGTCTTTCGTCTCGTGCTGTTGGTTAATAACATAAATGTAAGTACACATAAAAATAGATTGTTGGACGAAAAGCAGTCACCTCTTCCTTGAGCTGCTCAAGCTCCGCCTTCTTGGCTCTTCGTGTTGCATCAGCGAGACCCTGTGCACCAATAAATCAAATGCGGTTAGGCTTGCCACCATTGTTGCTAAGTGCTTAGAAGCACTTGTGGGCAACGCACCCCGCGACTGAGAAAACGTTCGAGGCCTCGAATGCGATTTTTGAGCGATGGAACTTTTTTGGCCTGTTGCGGCTTTTTAGAGCGCGCGTTCTTGAAACGAAGACGAGTTCCTACCTCGAAGAAAATAGCGTAGAGATGTAAGAGGACGGACGAGGTAGTTGCACAGTTAGTGGGGTGAGCTTGCACCAGCTCCACGCACCTGCCGTCGGCGCCATAGCAATCGAAATAGTGTTGCGGATGCAAGTTGGTTGGCCGGTAAAACACTTCTAAAATCAGCCAATGAGATTCTTTTTTAAAAGTGATTACAATCATTTTGTTTTGCGCATTTCTAAACATTTTAATTTGTTTTAAAGAATTGGGTGCCTAAAAAGTAGCGCATTAAAGATTAAGTGAGACCACTTTTTGGTCTCATCAAACCCTGACTAATTATACAATTATTCGGGATTTTAATTGCCCATTTTGTGAAAACTACTGATCCAATTTCAAATCGAGCATACTAGAATGACGAGCCTATATCCAAAATCGTGGTAAATTTCCCACATTTGTGACGTCACTAAAGCGCGAATACAGGACAAATTTTGAGAAAGCAGCATTGAAGCATTGGCGTATACTCTGGCGCACAACCTGCTATCGAATCCGACAAAATATCATCGGAATGGCCAATCAAACGGGCATCCAGAGCAAAATCACCTTGACACACATCACAGCAGCAAATTACCAAGAGGGATAGCATTTTGCACAATTTCAGGATCATACCTCCATTTTAAGGACCGAAATAGAAGATTAGCTGTAAAAGAGGTGATTGGCCCAAAGATGCTCACATATGAGCACACAAGAACAAAAAAAAAACGACAAGCAAGCCCCACAAGAATGACCCCTTGGTATGTCTGGACAAGTTTAGCCAAGGCACTCAGCACACTAGACGTCAGCCGCTGGCTGGATCCCTGTAGGTCCTTCCGGACGCCGACGAGCCATGCGGTACGCTGTCAGCTGTGTCCTATCCACTTGACGACCATAGATTGAAATACCAACTGCTTGCTATTCGCTACCGGTAACGATAGTAGTGCCTGCGAAACTACTGAAAGCCCTCTTTGAATTTACACCGTAAAACCCCTGACCCTCGTGTAATACCGTGGCCGTACCGTCATTATAATCCCATTTAGTATGGGGGTTGTATTTACTGGTTTTTCAAGGTTCCATTTGTAATCAAGGCATCACAATTCATTTTGTAAAGGGAATTGATACCGGTTGGCTACAAGCAAGATAGGCATGCAATTCATTTGTAACAGGAGCAACATCATATCGGAAGAACACGTTGCGGTGCTTCAGCTGACAAAACAAGATAATCCAGCGGAGTTTGAAGCGCAATCGCCATGTTGGGAACTGCTAACCTTTAAATTACTGGTTCTTTATCGGGAGAGCCAAAACAATTGTATCGTTGTGTATATTTGAGGCGCGAAGTAATGCTACTAGCAAACCTTCATTAATTTAACGGTTTGTATTAGTATCAGGGGTTCTCCAATACAGTATTATACGGGATTGACGGTGGGTCAGCGCAACCTTAAAAGGGAAATTCCACAATGGCCAATAAAAAAAACTGCAGTTAGTATTGCAATATTGACTACTGCTCTGCGTCACCTCCAGCTGAAGCTAACGTCGTCACATCCCATAAATCTCTGTTTGCACGCAAAAACATAATCAGCTCCAGATTGGCAGGTAGCATGCATGTCCGCTGAGGTGAAAGCACCAGCTTGCACTGCGAGAAAAATCGCTCGCATGCATTTGATGTTGGGGGTAGCTTCTTCAACAACTCGCTGTAGGTAATATCACCACTGTATCCTCCATGCTTAGCGCGCTTGCTTGGACCAGCACGAAGAACCTGCGTCGCGTAATCTTCCTTGCATGCCTTCCTCTTGCTACCACTGCTTAAGATCTCGAATCGCTTGACCGCTGCAGCTTCTGCAGCTGAAAGAGCACCTCCGTTGATCACCTTGACAGCCGCTGCCTTGCAGACGGGGGAGTGGAAAATCTTAGCAGTCGACTTAAGCTGATCACGCATAGATGGGTACTCACGCACCACAGAGTCGAACAGAAGCCGGACGTCGGCTAAGTCGATGCCGTTACATTGCAGTTTCTTCGTCACACTCTGGAACTTCTTCATGTGTTCGAGGAGAGCAAGCAGCTTGTGGTGCGCAGAACCCGTCGGTATAAAGTCTTCTACCGCGTCCACAGTCTTGATCTGAGGGCGGATGCGATTGTAGCGCTCCAACATTTCGAAGCTTGAACTCCATCTCGTAATATTCCGTGTGATAGGATGTAGATTGCGAGTTTCACAAAATTATTGATTTGAGATAACTTTGACATCAATGTGTTAACTTGCGCTAGTAACGGCTCGTAATCAGTAAGGTATCGGTTAACCGCAAGGTTAAATCGATGACTGGCACATCCAATCAAAGGGACACCGAGTTTAGTAGCAATAGCCTGGTTCGTATTGCAGCTGTCACCGATGATAAATATCACCATCCCGAGTGTCTTGTTGTATACATCCAGAACACCGTCAAACAGCTGGATGTGCGAGTTTGCGTCTTGGGGAGTGGTGACACAGTGATAAGTTGTAGACGTAGAGTGCCGTCCAGATCATACACAGCAGATACGGAGTGGTTACGGCAACCGTAAATCTGAGACATGTTGGGGCGCTATAGATGCTTATGATTGCTTTAAGCGTTTTTAAAAATTATTAGGCTTAATTTAAATATCTTTCAAAACGTACTCATTAAGTACGAATGACTCGAGCCGCTCATTTCCAAAACGGCATTAGAAGCAAGCGGGGATGCAGAAGACTGGAAACCAGAAACGCGCGACCGACACACATCGTACGCACATTTCGCTAATGCTGCTGAAAATAATTGATAACAACTCGCATGTCTGTCTTAAAAGATGATGGACCATTACCAAAGCAACGGAAGCTGGGAACGCTGAGCGAACCATCCAACGGTGGGGATAGGGGGCATGATGAAAACGTTGGTGAATACTATCCACGGATGCGTGCGAGTGCGCACCTAGAAGAGGTGCAGCCACTGATCGGCGGACGAGGCAAGATTAAGAATACTGTGCCGTCATTTTCGTCTGGTCCACTGGAGTCGTGAAGTGTGTTTGAGCGTGAATTTAAGAAGTACAAGGCGAAGTACAACCTGAAGTTTCGTGTGCTGAGCTCTGAAAAGACGGATCTTTACAGCAAGTACGCGGTTTGCTATTTGCATTTGTTAATTCTATCTTTTGGCATTTTGTATTGAGCGTGCTCGTGTTTCTTGCTGATTTATAGGGTGCATGATGATCAAATGCCTACTGCTTTTGAGTGGACGTACAAAACATATCGCTGTACACATGGTGTTTCACAAGAATCTCGATCTAAGGGTCATCGTAACCGCAAATCTCGATTCTGCGGATGCCAAGCGCGGTTAACTGCTGCTGTAACACGGGTAGTGGGCAACACGTATGCGATTGTCATACGAAATGAGGTACGAAAAAAAGCAAGGCTCACCAATCTGTTTGCCTTATAACACTAAATTTCTCATGGACTTGATGTTAAGAGCCATACGCACACGCACCCTGCCTCCCAGACTGAAGCTTCATCGTATCTCACAACAAAGACGCTGCTACTCGATGACCAAGATATCGATGACGTGAAGACTTTGGCTGATGCCCGCGTGTCCTCTACACACATTACAAATTTCCTGAATGATCGCATCGGTGCGTTGTGGAAAATGGTAATAGCCCATCGATCGTGTGGTGCTAATTCTTTTCTGTTTGAGATACATAGGCTGCAAAGTGACACCGCAGCAGACACGAAACCTCATACGCAGCATCATGGGGCCGAACACAGGCGAAGATCGAATGAAGGACATGCTGCAGGCTCTTCGTCAGCTTGAAGGGAGTGATGTCCTTGCATTCAGGACCAGATGGAGGTCACTTGCGGCATCGTCATGCAGACAAAGGCCAGAAATTAATGTTTGAGCGATGGGGCGAGACATTAGCGATGGACTTCACACATAGGACTAACAACCTCGGGTATCACTTGGGTACGTTGACCCGGGTACCTTGCTCTTAAAGCAACCTTACTGATTAGCCTGGATGCGTGTTTGGTGCTCGTATGTAGGGAGCTTGGCTGTCACGACAGCTACAGGAAGAGGTTTCCCTGTTGTCGATTGTTTTAAGTCTCAATGAGCAGGCGGTCACAATTTGAACCATTCTCGAGTACTTCAAGGAAAAAAATCCGTGCTGGCAACAAGTGAAAACCGTGGTCATTGACAAAGACTTTGTCGAACGGCGGGTTCTCATAGAGTGTTTCCCGGACGCAACGATATTGCTCTGCCAGTTCCATGCCATCTCTTACTGGAAGAAGGCAGTGCAGAGGCCAGTATATCGACTCAAGATTGGCCAACGCGAGGATCTTCTTATTTTGATGACAAAGCTGCTGTACAGGTACTTATTATTTGAGCAACCCTGCTTGAGAACTGGTTAACTTATGTCGTGCTGTTCGCTAGTCCGACGCAGAAGGATTACGACACTGCTTACAGCGACCTCAAGGATTATTGCACCATCAACAAAAGACAGGTTTTCTTCACCTGCTTTGACAAAAACTGGAGCTCTTGCCGGGGTATGTGGTCAAATTTCGCTCGAGGACAACACTTTACCGCGGGTAACACAACTACGAATCGCATCGAGTCTAATTGGCATCAATTAAAGCGGATCCTCGGGCAGAAGACGAGAATCGACAAAACTGTTGCGGGGTTGCTGCAGCACCAGATGACCATCACGCAGCAGATAATTTCGGAGATTGGACAGCAGCACTCAACGTTGCGAGTGTCTAAGACAGTTCCGAGGTTTTTGCGGACAGTAGCTAGTCGGCTTTCAGTGAACATCTTGAACAAGGTGAAAAAAGAATGGGAGTGCTATGTGTATTTAATGCCCACAGCAACCTACGAGCGGGGATCGGAGGTCTCAATATGGGAGGCTCGCCACTCGAGCCAATCCTTCACGTGTCACTACGTTGACTGGACGTGCACCTCCTTGTTTTACAAGAGCAACCACTTACCTTGCCGCCATTTGATGCATGTGGCCAGCAAAGAGCACCGTTTTGAAGCGCTTCCAGCGTCTTCAATTCAACAGCGATGGAGTACTTTCGATGTTTTGGGTGTGAAAGATGAACTAGCTTCCGCGGTGGATACTTTGGGGTCTATTGTGCGCATGTCCAAATTAAGGTCGCCGAAAGAAACGTCGTCGGACGACAAGACCAAAGATTTGGCCGTATCATCGTCCAATCAGTCAAAGCAGGTATCCTACGTTCGGTTACGTCGGCATGAACGAGCAAACCAGGTGGTCCTTTCTTCTGCCGAGAAGTATTCGTACGCAAAGGCAATGCTAGAGCCATTGCTTGAACATCTTTCCAACTTGTTGAGTGTGAATTTCTATCAAGAACTACGCGCATGGAAACATACTGTGGAAATAGGGCTACGTAGTAAAAATTCCAACTCCGTCGCCGAAGACGTGGGCGAGCATGATCTACTCGATAAGGATATAGATTCAGTCTTAAATCCTGCAGACGCAACGGGGACTCCAAACCTCATGGATGTACTGGAAACCACAAGCCCCGAACCCTCCTCGGACAGCAGCAACGATGATGATGCACTGCCAGCCACACAGATTCGAGAAATAATACAAGAACATATACCACCAGCCGCGACACTGGTGCGCCAAGTCGACGTCGTCAGCGCTCCCAAACCGAAGTGTCGCGGTATACCACGTACAACAACCAAGCAGCTGCGGCAAACAAAGCTCACGTCGGGGCTGCAGCGTCTAGCAGTTCATCAATATCCCAGTGGCCTTACTGTACCTTTGCACCACCTCGTCATGTGGGCGCGATGTTAAGTATGTGCTCGAGATAATGGAGAAGTACCCCATTCAACAGGAGGGTGCCTATCGGAGGTCCCGTACAATCGACTGCCAATGGGAAGCATTCTTGCCATCTAAGTACATGCACAACTTCGTGATTCCAGCGGATCTCACGCGTTCAATGCAGGCTGCGATTACAACTACAAAAAGCGAGCAGCAACAACCCGATACACTGGATGACAGCGTGAAAAGGCAAGGCATTGTCCTTGACGTTGCTGCTTCTATCGATCCAAAGCTTTGGCAGTTCAGAGGGTAAGGGTGCTTTAGGCTTGCGGTTGCTTTAGTAGGGTTGCTTTATGAGTACGGTTGCTTTAGTTGGGTTGCTTTACTGATTATGGTTGCTGTACCACGTTGCTTCTAGCCAGTATGTCAATGCATCAGCGGTCTTCTACGACATCAAGGCGAAGGGAAGAGCGTGGTTTAAAGACCGCAAGTGGCTAGAGCAGGATTGGAGAAAAGTCAAGTCCGATGTAGATCTTTTCGCTCGGCAAACGAATACTTGTGGTCTGTCAGCGAATGATGTCTGCGATCGCCACCAAGTTCTAGCAAACGAGGTGATTTCGGAGCTCGCTTCTTCTCGGCTGCGTACTGAACTTAAAACACGTTCGGACCAAGGTCTGATCAGCTTTGAAAACATAGTGGGTGGAGTTTGTCGCGGATGGCTGAATGATAGCCCGATTGATTTCTGCATCGAAACAATTGTAGCTTCGGTTGAGGGCGCATTTGGACTATCATCACTTACGTGGGCCGTGGGCTACCACACCGCGTATTTCAATTGGAGAAGTCAAGTTCATCTTCAATCCTGTAAATTTGAAAGGGAACCACTGGGGCATTGTTATCATCAGTCTGGAAACTACAAAAAAAAACGACGCGGCTACACGTCTACATGTACGAGCCTCTGATTGATGAAGGGTATCGCAGTGCGATGGAGGAAGTCTGGGTAGGAATACCAAAAAACCAAAATGACGAGCGCAGTTAAGAAAGGGAAGGCCTACGTGGGTTTGTGCTACGGTGGCATGAAGCCTCGATGGTTGAACGGAAGCTTATTATTGATCCGATTGAATGGATTGAAACTCCACAGCAACCTGACGGAGCTAGTTGTGGTGTCTTTGTAGTCGCACAAGCTCACAACTATCTCTTTGGGAATGTGGAGCAGCATAACTACGGGGTGTCCAGTCATGACATCAAGGTAATGCGGCTGAGGATGCTGTGGGTTATCATGAACCTTAGTAAAGAGAATATCTTGAACAGCTCCGATGCACTTAAGGCCAAGAAGATTCAACAAAAGCTAGAAGACGAGCTCAACTAGGTAGTACGACTCGAAATTGTTGATGACTTATTACAGCCTGTCATACTTTTCTCCTGACCTGTTACACTAGCGCTTCAGTCTGTTGATGATCATCTCAAGCAGAACCTCAAATGTCATCATGTCATGAGCACTTGGAGCAGTTCCTTCGCCATCGAACGTCGTTGCTAACTCGTAATTGCGTTCTTCGCTTTCTTCAACTCGCGACTGAAAGTCCTGTTGAAGTCTTAGTAGCTGCTCCAGGCTTGTGGCCATACTCTCCAGCTTTGACTTCATGTCCGCGAGCTCGTTGATCCTTGCGCGTAGCAGCGCCCGGTCTAGAGTTCTCTCGTCCAAGGATGGAGTGGGTCAGTTGTTCTGTTGCATCTGAAAATCACGAAGTGCTCACGATGTGGGTCACACAGTTTTGTGAATTAGATGCGTGACGTCTGAATTTGATCTCTAAATCTAGAGCGAAGATCCCGTTATTTAGACGGACGTAGGTGTCATTTAAAATAAATTACATATAAACAGCTGCCTTGGCGGTTGCTTTAGGCAATAAGGTTGCTCTAATTCTTGTCGTAGCGTTGTATTAAGGTTGCTGTAACGCCGTTCCAGCATATAAGCCAACATAGTGCATAGAACCATGTGACCATCCGTCAAACATTATTCCGAATCTTGTACCTATGTCTGTTTCAATAGTCTTGCCGACCTTTTTGGTTTCATCGTGCATGCTGCTGAGAAGCACACGTGACGACACGGATTCCCACCGTGGCATAGAGCGTGTCAGCTCGTTGTCGACCTCAGAGAGCGGCATGTTCCGATCCACAACCCAACGCATCCACTGGAAACGATGGGACGTCTCCTCGGATACGAAGCCGTAGTCCTGGAGACGTCCCGCGTTGCCGATAGTGACGCGCCATACTGGACCTTGAAGCCTTCGTGCTTGAGCGTCAGGTGGGCCATGAGGCTTGAGTAGCCAGAGTTGGGGAGCTGTTTGCGCTCACTACCGCACTGCTTGCAGCGGAAGTGACCCTCGCCGAGGGGCTTGTAGAAGTAAGCGCAGATGTCTTTGTTGGAGGGCATCGTTCTTGAGGGAGGGTGCTTTCAGAAGTCGGATTAATAGAGTGAGCAGTTCATTGTAAGTTGCTTGTTTGTGAACTCTGAGATAATGATTGGCTATCAGATTTATAGCTAAGAGCTAGTATGGGCAATACATACATCGAGATATGATGCTGAGGCGGCTGCTGACGTCCAATTGTTTCGTAAGGCATCTAAAGTTTCTATGAGCTTACTTTTGTAAATTATACTGGAAATATTGGAACAATATCATATTCATATTTTTAAGAAAGTTGCAGTCATCCGTTTTTATATTTAAGAAAACTTATTTTAGTGATACAGAAATTTTTATTTAGACCCCTGATTAGTATCTATTCTGTCAACGTTAGTGTATTGGAGGCGAGCTCCCTGTGAGCAGCATGAAGTCGAGCATCTTGAGAGAGAGGAACTCCACTCCTTTTGAGTGTGAACATTCATCTATGGGCCATCAAACTCAATGTTAGATATAGCGCATCGTTTTATAGGCATAGGGCGTCATCTCCGTTTGACCCTCTCGTTGCCCTCCATCTGTCTTGAAAGGGAATACCCTTCGCCGGCATTACGCTTCAAGTGAAAAGGGTCACGGATCGGAATCTTAAGCAAACCACCGCCACACTTACGGCCACGTTTAACAAGGAGCGATGTCGAGCAACTAAGCACAGCGGAAAACCATACCCCCCACCCCACCCTTGAGCTCAAAAACGTTGATTTTTAAACGGGCCTGGTGAACATTGGAGACGATACGAGCTACGCTGTGCGTGCCCCTTCAACCTGCAACTTAACCACCCATTCATCGGGACATAACAAAACAATCATTTCACTGTTTCATGTCAGAGCCTCGGACATCGATAATACGCGAAATTGTTTTTGCTATTTTAAGTACTATCCATTGAGCAAATCACTTCATATCACGTCTGACATGTTAGGCGACAAAGATGTTGACAGCTCAGCAACTTTGTAGCAAGCATGTCGGAGGATTAGCCAACGTTTCTCTTTAACAACTCGATTTTCTTCGTTTTTGTCACGTTTCAGGCACGTACATTCTGCATACCTGTACAAAAAGTTAAATAGGTTTTTGTGGGCCACAACTCAGTGAGCAATGGCTAATTGTCTGTCTGAAGAAGTGACTCGAGTGCGCGCGAGGCCGTACTTGACTACAAGTACGTGAATGAGCCCTGGTTGCGCGCACATTGGCAGCGTCATTCAATTTGTGTAGCACTTTGCCAATCGATCGGTGCAGCGCCTATCGATTGCGATTGCAAACCCACAAGCAACCTACACAAGGTATCGTGGTGAGTGAAGTCTATGATTTGTTTCTCTTTCGATTTTGCTGTGACGTTCCTTCTGGAAAACGCAAACTACACAAAGGAAAGCGCCTCGAGGCGTCACCCAGCCCGCTGGTTCTGTGTAGCTGCCTGCGAGGGGTGACAACCAGAGAGCTTGTATCGGACCCGATCGTTTTGGGGAGTGGGTGGCACCCGAAGGATAGGAGCCGAGATCCCGGTTGTTTGGGCTGATAGGGGGTACCTTTTCTTTTTTCTGGTCAAGCGCGTACTGTGGATCCGACTCCAGCGTGGCTCTGTTGACATCTGCCTGATCTACAGCGTTGTGGTCACGCTTAAGTCGATTACTTGGAAGATTGCCAGGCTCTCACCGTACATGGCGACATCGCCAAGATCGCGCTATCTCACTATCTGCTCAGTAGTACCCGTCCTGTGTGTCGCCCACTGGTCCCCAGCTTCCAAAGCGTGGTAGAAAGCAGCTATTACATCCGTTACTGCAGCGTGTGCTGCTACAGCGTGACCTGATTTCATTCAAGCGGTACCACGCTCGCTAAGATCGTGTTTCTGCATTGCTAAGGTGTACCGATATGCATGGGCCCCACTAGGTAACAGCGCTGCAGCGTAGCTGCCTACTACTACACCAGTCACTAGAGCATGCACAAACTTCGCTCAAGCATATTACGCTCGTTATGTCAGTCATGTCCGTCATAAGTGTGCACCTGTTTAGCGGTGCGATACAAGGCGGCAATGCCGCTTCGACCTCAAGCACGCGGTGGCAAGCGAATACGTCGGCTGCTACGGTCGTGCACCTGCAATTCGACACCGGTATCAGTCGATACCCTGTCAGATTTTATGATTACGCGGATCGGATGCGCAATTATCTTTGCCCATCACCACCCTAGCAATTAACCTCAACGGTTTTCCCCTCCTCGCCGAGGGATGACACGCCGCATCGATCTGGTTTTAAATTTTGGATCGGACGTCTTCTTACAAACACACACTTTGATTTTTACCGCCAAAGACAATGGGACATCGCCCTTCCTCCTACATGTCCCACAAAAGCAGTCTTTGTGCGAGAAGCACAAGTCAGATCCTGTATGCTCTCACTACAAACTTGCTCTTTGGGCAACGGAGCGCTTTAAGACCCCCCGAGCAGTAAAGCGCACTACCGTCCAGAGTATTCTTAAGCGGTCCGCGGAAGTTGCCGCCTTGCCGGACGCATATCGCGACCGGAAGCGCTGTTGCGCGCCCGCGATTCGCGCGTCTGACGCCAGGATTATGCAGAAGATTGGCGTAAATTTTGTACTTAATTAACAAATAAAATATCAGTGCACTGGATTTGCGTTTGTTTTTTGCTTTACGTTGTGCACTTATGCCCTGGCGCTGTTGATATGGTCCGCCCTGTCGAATTGGAGGTGCACGACTGTACAGCGTGGTCAGCTTCTCGTCATTCGTGGTATCGTGCGTCCAGACCGATCTCTCGCTCTGCTCAGTCATACCCATCGTGAGTGTCGCCCTCTGGTCGCCAGCTTCCACAGTGTTATAGACAGCAGCTAATACGCCACCTACTGCAGCGTTTCTGGACCTTCACCAAATACGACCTGTTTCGCTGTATCCGCCAAGTACTTGGATTAGTTCGACTCAATGCCGATCATTATCTAGCAGTCAGTGGCGAGCGATGTGTGGGCCGCGGCAGCGTGGTCGGCTTTTCGTGTTTACGCTTGGCCAGACCGAGCTATCACACTGCAAGGTCGTACCCGAGGTCATTGTGGCCCACCAGTCGCTAATGTCGGTTACAAGGGAACTAGGCTAGTTGCTGCATCATGTTCGAGCTTCTCGACGCGTATGTGAGGCACTACGTAGTGTATAAAAATCTGCAGTGAGTAGATATATTATTAGCGCTTACATGAAGATGTACAGGTTTTCATAAATATGTATCAATACTGTACGGAAGACTAACGCAGGTGCCGCATAAACTCTCCGTTCAAGGTCTTGTCACCCGGTTGGACACTGTATTCCGACGATCGGCGTTGGGCTTTCCACCGTCAGCTACTAGCTCAGCGTTCTAGAACTTCAAGGGCCAGTTGCCACCAAACTGCATGCTGACCGGCGGAGGTGATTTCAATAGAACGTTGGACCCTCGTGCAGACAGGAGTTACCCCACGGTAGCTTTGACGCATGACTAGCATTTTTTGAGACGCCACTTTTGTCCTGCCAGCTCCTGAACCCAGTGGAGGTCACATATCCACTCAGCAGTGCTAGCACGTCATCACCTCAGTAACCACATGTATTACTACAAGGTGGACGGTTTAAGCGCGGCGTCTTCCATGCTCTGTACCATCTTTTGATATAATAGCTTCCTATTCCCAAAGCCCTACTCCAGCGTTTGTACAGGTGATATCGGGCTACAGTCTGGTTGTGGTACGTTTAGACGTCTTTTACCAATGCAAAGATTGTACAGTGGTTCGCTCGCGCGAAGGGTTGCCCTGTGCAGAGCACCTTGTAATCGATACACTTTCTGTGTCTTGGTCACCTGTAGCTCCTGTTCTTCTGCTCTAACAACTGGCAGGGGAATATAGTCGTAAAGGAGCCCTTGATTAGCCTTGAGATCTGGGCTTGATTATTTGTGTAGCTATCCTTCCGGTCCTAGCCCTACGTACCGATTTCCTGAGTCTTGCTGATCGCCGTCTACATGAGCAAGCTCTTCTGGAACGCCACGATCATAGGTTTCTTGTTAAAAGGCCAGTTTTTCATCCCAGGTCATCAAACTTTGGACTGACGGCAGTACGCCTCGGCTACCTTTCTACCAGCACCCTGTAAACTAATATCAAAGACGACTTCAAGTAAGTCTCGCCGTCACAACGGACGGTGCAGTTTCCAGTACGGTTGGCCATTTCATTTGGCCCACCATCTAGTCTTTTAGGTGCTCGACTGCATCATGTATGTATGTCGCCTTCCGCGAAAATGCCTGTTGATCCATCTCGTTTATCAAACGAACATAGCCATCGTCAACTAACTCGTTCCGAGTCAACCGGAAATGTCCCAGTATCACGGGAAGTTGTTGAGCGTCGTGTGGACAGAGTCTTTACACCTTTGGAACTGTTAAGGCGCGCTTTTGTTCTATAACAGTCAATAAATACAACCGGTATTCGATAAGTAACTGCACATAAGAAAAATGATGGAGAAAACAGGTGAAAACCTTACCGCTCACCGGGTTGGCAAATCGTATGACTTAAAATATTCCTCAGTAGCCCCACACACGATGTAGGACTCTACCTGCGACTGCAGCTGCAGAATGAATCTCTGTTCTCCTCTTTAAATTGTTACCTTGCGTCATGTTAAGCTTGGATCGGAGCTTCTTTTGGCCTTCACGGTGTTGTTCTTTTAGCTATTTACCTGATTGATAATCAGATCCCTTTTATTTCTTCTCTTCTCTTCGGCCAACACAATTCTTGTTCTTTGACGAAGAAGCATTTTCTTCTACGACCACTGCTCTCGAGTTTCCAACATTATCTCTCTTGTCCAAAGAGCTTCCTTTTCCAATTAATTTGGCGTTTCACAGCTCCAACTTTCTTTTCTTCTAATTTTTGCTGTCGAGCTTCCAGCTCTCTTTTTTCCTCGGTTAGGGCCTTAGCTTGTTCGTTGGACGCTGCCCTTTTGACTACCCAATCGCCTCTTTCTTCGACAGTTTCTCCTGTAAAATGGGCAGCCCTCTGTGCCTCGCGTTCGTAGCTGACCACCTTTCCTTTTTTGCGCATGGCTGTGTTGTATCAGTATGCGATTTTCAGCATTTGGTGACTTTGGAGCTTACGACCATCTTTCTTCGTTCGTCGTGAGGGTTTTTCGTTTCCCTTGTATGTCTCAAGAAATATTTTGCCCCAAGTCTTCGTATGCTTCCTGGATATTGGCTGCTGTCTTCGTCTGCATCCTCCACGGGACGTCTACCAAAAATACATAAAGTACTCATCATGTATGTAGCAGATACGCCAATCGATATGGCGACACAAACTTTTAATGCGACGTTAAATCATTTCAATAAACACGCGTATCCGCACTCATATGCCGTGTACTACAAATTTGTATAGTTTATGCTGAACATCACTTCTCTGCAACTACCGTCACTCTGTGTGCATAAATCTTTTTTGCGACTTTGCGAGGAGGCACTCAGCCGCAATTTACTTCTGGGGGTGATAGTGGGTGGTGTACATGTACAGACTGAAAGCAGACTTTCATACGTATATTTTTTCAAACCTTTGTTTTAGAAGCCATGGTGCGTCTCTCTCACTCCGCGCCTCATCGGAAATTCCACTGCATCCAGGACACATCAGATTGCGAGGACGAGAGCACCTCGCCGAGCGTCGCGAGCTCACAGACATTTAACATCAAGCCCTCCAACGCCAAGACGTCTAACGCCAAGGGCAGCAACGTCAAGAACATCAATGCCATGAGCGGAAACGACAAGAGCAGCAACAACGCGAGTTGGGATATCACGTCATCGACCGGGACCACCACCCCTCCTTTGATGTCGCCGGGCTTCACGAAGCTCGGCAACTCAAAGTACAGCACAACCCCGCCATCTTCGCAGTCTTCAACAAAGACGGAGATTTCTTCGCCGATGATGCTGGAGTCTACGTGACGACCGTCGCCACTGGCGATTACTCGCACCAAGAGACTGGAAACCCGTCGAGCTCGACGTGAAGATGCAGCTCCGTACGCTTGGGCGCGCACTCCCAGTGACTAAGAACGCCGACATTTCATCAACTCTAAGGGCGGTATCCGTTCGGTGCGCGTGAGGCCCGCTAGAATCAAGTTGCGTTCACCTCGCATTGAGGGCTTGTTGGTACCGGCCGGTTAGCCGCACGACGTGTTCCACATGCGAGAACAGTGCAACCCTTTGGTAACAGTGTTCCCGGTGGTGCCCCCTTTGGTCCCTGTAACTGCGAAGAGCGATGCCGTGCGGACAGCTGCCAAAATGCTCTAATGCAAGGTACTGCAATACATGTTGTTGCCTGTACGAGGCAGTTGCGGTAATGGCCTACACGAGAACAAGAAGGTGTACCTGGGTCGCAAATTTGCGAAGGTCAACGCTGGCAGTTGCAGCAGCTGATGATATCGAGGCAGGTGAAGTCCTCGGCCTAACCTGCGAGAGATGGAGCATCTGAGCATGGAGCGCCATCGGCGCCCAATAAATACTGGATATTGACTCGTCTTGCCCAGCGACTCGAGCGACCTGAGTACGCTGCTCGCGCGGAAATTAACGCTGAGAGGATGGGTGGTCTCATGAGATTCGGAAACCACTAATGCCACCCTGTAGTCAAGTTGGTGGAAGTGGGTAATGACTGCCGCACGGCGGTTGTTGTCGTCACCACGGAACGAATTCATCAAAGCAGGAGGTACCGGCTGACTACAGAGATAATCTCTTGTTTGTGTGTGCCGTCACCACGACATTCAAGGCTGCAGCGATCCGTAGCCGCTGCTGAGGTCCAAGGATGGATGGAGAAGACACGGAAGGCTTCAAATTGAAGCACGTAGCGAGTGATACGTAGTAGTACGTTAAGGTAAGAATCATGTTCGTCGGTATGCCGGTTAGTATACCGTATCGTCGTAGTCCTAGGCGTCACTACTTAAGCAATCTTTACAAATCCTATGAGTCAACAGGCGTCTGCAAATCACTGCAAAAGTACATGTAAAACATTTGTTTATTTGCTATCACTACGTATGTCATTCCCGGACCCGATGTCATTGTCCGCCGATATGTCACCACTATCAAGCTTGCTGCTCAGTTGTATGGGTCTTCGGGAGTAGTCTGGCCTTGTCTGGTGCGGGAACGAAGAGAAAGACTGTGCCGACGGAGGAAAAGCTTATTCCAGGTAGGCGACACGGCAAACCTGTCTGCCAAGTTGCACGCCGTCGCCACATCTTTTGTCAAGCTGAGGCATCAATCTGGACACGGGCGCGACATCGTATGCAGGGAGCTCACCCATAATACAATCTCCAGGATAGAACAGCTGCATCAAATAACTGTCTAAGATACTTGGGAAGCCCTCGCCCATTTTCACGAGCATCACGAATTATTTTTTTTGCTTGCACCATTTCTTTATTTGTTTTTTCTTCGCCCTGATTTCGATCTCAGATAGCTCTCCGTAGAAATATGCGATTGCGTCGTCGAGTGTCTGACCACTCTCGATGTAGCTGACTGCATCCCGTTTGTGCGAGTAGTCTACGGCGATGCGCTGGAACTTCTTGTGCTTCTTTCCTGGACCGTTGCTCTGCGGACGCGCCGTGGCGATTTGATTCTAGAGAAATGAGAGCAAGCCTACTTTTACACAGACCCTGGTCTAAAATTATCCAATATAGAAGAGACAGTAGTTGGTTCATATGTTCTGAAATAAAAAATTATCATTGGTGGGGTAATAGCTGACCCTAAGAAGTAAACAACATCTAGGACTACGGCGATACGGTACATATTAATTTCAGTTCTTCTTGCGATGCAACAGTCGTCGACAGCATCGAGAGGTTTTTCAAATCTAACTTTTCTGTTTTAAATCCGATTTTGCTCAAATTTTCTGAGTGTCTTATGTGTGTACTGAGTCCAATATGCGGAAAGTTTAAAATAAAAAAAACGTTTGGTTTGATTGGATTGTGAGCGTCCCTTTGGTCTCACCTATCCCCTTGGTCTTTTCAGCCAGCCGTATGGTCGTATTCTGACTGTGGAAGGGTGTAAACTGCCAAAGTCGATACGGTGTACGATATCAAATTCGATATTAATTGAGGTTTCGCGCGTGCTAAAATATGGGTTCCTGCCAAAGGGCACGCCATGCGCTCGGTATTGCCACAATGGCGTCGTCGAAGAGAAGTCGAACTTAGCCCCCTGATAAAACACCAACGCCGACAAGGACGACAGCATAGTCGCTCAAGCCCACGCATATGCGATCTCCAGTTGCGGAAGAGCTCTCACTTACCACGAGCGGGTTGACGTTCTAATCGTGACAGCTAATTTGAAGTCTGGCGCTGTAAAGCTCCAAAAAGAGCCTATTGCATAGAAATTTAGTCGGCTTTTGTCCCGATCAATCAACACAGCTCACCAAGTTTGGAAAGATTTTGCAGACCTTCGAACGCTGCAAGTGGCCCTTCCACCTGGGAATCGTGAGAGCAAGTCCTCACGTATAATTATGACTGTTGATGTGGAGCGATCTGTACGTGAGTTCATTCGCCAGCGTAGTGCTTGCCGAGAGTGTACAGTGGCAAAAGACGTGATGCATATCTCATTCAGCAATGTGCACTATTTGTTGATGTTACCGACAGAACTGCACATGCATCTGCTCTTCGTACCGTACAGCTTTTTGTCGAGAATTGTGGATTCAAGCGGGGCAAACGGAAAGGATCAACGTATTATGTCTGCCGCAAATAAAGTCAAGCGTGATAATTACGTACAGCTAATGACAAATGAAGAAGCCGATAGTTTTCGAACTGTGTACCTTGATGAGAGCTATATCCATCATAATTACTCAAGCCACCGCGACTCAATTTATGATCCTACCGACCCTAGTACAACCAAAGCTAAGCATAAAGGGCGTAGATACTGCTTTATCGCAGCTATTATTGACAAAGACCGCAGAGTTCCTGATTGCGACCACTTAAGCACTCAAACCGCTCAATTACTGAAAGAGACGTTAGCTATCTTTGAAAGAGGCAAGCAAACCAAATATTATCATGGAATGTTCGACCACGACTACTTCTACAACTGGACGAAGCCACTGTTGGATTGTTTGGGAGATTGAGGGCTTCATAACTGTCGTATCGTGATGGATAATGCCAAACATCACAAGAAACTTCCACTAAAAAACCCTAAGAAAGGGAGCCGACGGTCAGATATGCAGGCGGCTTGCTCGCTATATGGCATAGAGTACGTGGATTCTGACACCCGAGCAATTATGTGGGAAAAGTTGTCGCGTCACATCGAGCTGTTTGTCGATCCAGAGATTGTGTCGATGGCAAAGGCGAAGGGGCACGACGTCATTTTCACACCGCCATACTACTCCGATTTACAGCCGATTGAATTTGTTTGGGCGAACGTTAAGGGACAGGTCGGCCGTCAGTATACAGCTACCACTACATTTTAATAGGTAAGACAAAGGCTTGATGTGGCGTTTGGGGAAATATCGGAGAGGCCAATCCAAGAATGTATTGACAAGGCTAGAGCAAACTTGCTAGATCTTAGTGTGCATATCAAAGCACAAGATGAGGTTAGCAAAAGCGATTCTGATAGTAGCTCCGAATGTGACGGAGCCAGTAGCGCGAATGAAGATTCTGCGACGTATCCTTAACGTAAAATAAAAAAGACTTGTACTAGGACTCTCATGAATTCAACCCGGTACACCAGTAGAGTGTTGATTCATCTTGTATACTGTCGATGGAATTTGAAGGAAGCGATCATGCAGAGATGGTATCATTTCTCTACGATTGTGTCTCACACTGCTACCAAATATATTCAGATTGGCTGAATATATTGAGAATGCAGTGATATTATTGGGTGAAATTAAAACTTAAATAAAGACCTGTACTCTTAATAAATAGTGTCTAAAACATAAATTGGATATATTTCGATGATGGTTTCTAAGAAAACTACACCGTGCCACACAATGGCAGTTCTATTTTCGTAATCACGAGGACTAGGCGAATCCGTACATACTAAAATTTATAGGGGGTAGAAAATCACTCTCGATGTTGTCGAGGACTGTAAATTAGAGTGGCAAGAGATCTTTTACGAAAGGTCGTTACTTGTGAGCCGTCCGATTTCGCGCCAAGGACTCCTAAATTGACTTGAGCTTCGATGAAAGACTCACGGTGTCGTCGTGTGGCGACGCGCGTTTGACAAGCGCGCGACGTTTACGCGCGCTTACAGCTTCGCGACAACTCATAAAACAAAGAATTGCTGGACCAAACCGCGCTCATAGTCTCAGTCCAAGCTAGGACAGAGGTCCCGCGACTGCGCCGCCGCCATTTGCCTCGCTTCTCACTTTTGTATTTGCTGTCCATCTCCTAACCACCACCCCATCCCTTCAAGACCTCAAGCGACATGAGCAAGACCTCCAGCAGTACTAACTACAAGATGGCCGAGGTTAGCCGACCGCTGGACCTGGTGGAGGAATACCTACCGCTCAGGAAGGACGAATGGGAGCGGCCAAGAAACTTCACCACGACACGCGTTCGTAGCTGGGCGGAACGCGACTTTGAAAGTCTGCGTCGAACGTTTAAGCCCCTATACAGCACTCGGAAGCCGACCGGCAAGGCCAACACCCCGCCACACATGGAGCGCACGAAAAGGTCGAAGAGGGCCATGGACGAGAAGGCCAGCGTGATCGAGACGGATGACTGGGCCAACGAAGATAGCAACGATGATCCCGACGAAGAGGATGGCCAGGAAGAAGACCGCCCAATTGAACCTGATTTCATCTTCGACTACGAGCCTGATGACTTGCTCTTCCCAGATCGTGGTGGAGATGGCGGTGTCGTCGCTGACGGCGCTGACACATCGACCGGCGTATCGCTCTCCGCCTTTATTGGAAGTGAAGCTTCGACAGACACTGCGGAGGTTTCTTCACACCAATCTGAAGAACCTGGTTGTGCCAACGCGGATCCCGCCTTTGATGTTCGAGTGGGGGTGGGGGATCTGGAGACGTTTGCGTCCGCCACCCAGCATGGCACTGTACTGCGATCGGCGGGATTCCACAAGTCGAAGAAGTACCGCGTCGTTAACAAGTACAAGCCCAAGGTGACGAAGTCCAAGACTACGCAGCGTCCAGACAACCATGAAGAGGACAGTGCACATGGCGCCACCGACATGCAGACTGCTTCCACTCATCTCGGAGGCGGCAATTTGCGAGCTTTTCGAGCGAGACTTCAAGCCAAGCGATCAAACGATGACGGCAATCCGAAATGCGCGGAGACAATCTTTGCTAAGACGAAGCGCATCAGAGCCGCCCGTGCACCCGAGGCCCTCACGCAGATGCTCACATCGATCCAGCAAGCCTCCTCCGGCCTCGGAGGCAGCATGATGGAGATGTTGCTTCTCATGCATGAACAGAATACGTTGAAAGCCGAGACTCGTCGTGCTGATGACGATCAATGCCGACGTGACGAACAAGTGCCCGCGAATATCTCTACCCAGCCGAAAAGCGAGAAGCCGAAGAGCGCCGTCAGCAAGCAAGCTTAGAGAGAAAGAGGAACGAGCTCAACGCGACAGAACAGTCGCTCGTGCACGCACGCTGGAACTGGTGATGCTTGTCGATGCATTGACCAAAAAGGCGCATCCTTGAAAGTATTAGGATGTTGAACTCCTCAACGATCAACGTGATCGACGGTGGAGCAACGCCTTCGGTCACCACCGAGATGAAAGAGCGGGCGACCGCAAGAGCTGTATGTTAGAGCTCTGACGAAACCCGGGAACAAGAAGACGCAGCAAGGCGCCTTATTATTCATCGTTTCATTTCCGATAAGCCTGGGCTAGCTCCAGCAATGCAGCCAAACACGTTTGAAAAAAAACCTTACTCCGTCGTAGTCGATAGATCCATTTCCCCGCTGAACGCGGTGCGTATTTGAGATATACCGACCATGCGTACTCTGTAGTTGATCAAGCGGAACATTTTTTTGATCCGCAGGCCACGGAGCTCGGAAGCATAGGGCAGCGGGAGGTTGAGCCGATTGTACACCTTCGGAATACTGTCTATGCCCCACTCTGTCGCTTGACGCACCGATGTGATGGTGTTGTGTATCGTCCGGGTGGTGCTTCACAGGGCGGGCTGGGTGCGATTGATGTCGATGTTTTTCAGCGACGTCAAAATGCGGCCGGTCATCTCGGTCGAGCACGGGAACGATGCTTTAGATATATTCGCGCAGCGACTGATCCGGTAATTCGGAGCTTACGCAGCAAAACCCAGTTCGGCGTACGCTGAGAGGCCATTAGTCATTGTACATCGGCTTTAAAGCCTAAACACGTCGTTTAGGAATGAAACACCAATCATATGTTCGGCATTGGGGTAAAGCCCTGAGCGACTTTTCAAGCCCTGTACCGTACGCGAGTGCGTAGGCAACGCTCCGTTACTGAACGAAAGGTGTTTTGGCGCCCAGTATACCACCCTCTCACCTTTGTGTACACGGCCGAGACTTAATCGTAAATCTGTGCGCGCGGTTGCACAAAAGCAACCTGTCCCCGCCCCCAATACGTCTGTGCTCCAGGCAGCCGAAGTCTTTCAGAGGTCTGAGCTGGGTCGCTGGCTGTCGAGCGTTGGACATGTGACGAAGTAACCAATGGCGTGCCACAATCGCTGTTTGTTCTTAGCACGACAGCTGCAAGTTGGGGCTGTGACGTGGCCAAATTAGCCAATCGGAGACCTTGCGTTGGCTGGCGTTCAAGCTCAACTCGCGTTTGAAGAACTGGCCATTGTCACCCCAGGTGTCCCAGTAGGATTTGGGCTCATCGCCTGAGACGAGGTGTTGTCGGTGGACTTGACAGCAGAGGAATCCATGACGCCCCGCTCCCGATACAATGCTGCTCGTTGCAGCAAACGAAAATGCTACTGGGCACCGTTATGCAAGCCGCAACCTTGCAGGGACTTGAGGATGGCTTGACGAGCTCGAGGTAAGTTCGAGAGTCAGCTGATAATCCCAGTGTGCTCCGTTCGAGTGCCTTCGCCGCTCTTCTCAACCCATGCGAGTAATATTAGGTCGTTATCTAGCTGTGCTACAGCTATGCTAACGGGCGAGCAGCGGCATCGTCTAGGCAACGGCAGCGTCTGTTGCAGAACCAACTCACAGCAACGGTAGTATTCGATGTTTTCATTGTAGCGCTGCTGCAGGATGAGATGGCGTGGCGTCTTGTCCGAGCTTCACCGGCAGCGGTACTGGTAGCAAGACACGATGTCTTGCTTAGGCTGAACTTGGCGGTGCTACTGGTGACAGTTCACGCGGTGTCCCATCAGGGCTTCGCTGGCCACACTACCGGCACTCCAACGTCTGCTGGGGTGCTGTCAGTTTTGACTCCAATTCCGTGCGTGCCAACTCTCTTTCATTTGTAATCTGCCCCCCCCCCCCTGTGACTGGAGCGACGAGCCAGGGCGTTCTTAAAAAAACTACTTGCACCACTTGCTGGGTTGCTTCGAGAATCTCGAGCCTGCGTTTTCCACCAAAACATTTTGGAAATAAGAAGCGATATCCTTATGTCGACATACGCGCAATGATTTAACGCCATTTTTATCCTATCGGATTGCTAAGCACTTTTGACCAATGTCAATCAAGAAATTGCCAGTTTAGATAAAAATATTTTAGTGATTTTGATGGTGCCAAAAATCGGTTTTAAGATGTGGTTACCGAACAGTGCAGAACGTCATTTTGTATTTAGATTTTGCCACATTGAACTACGAACTTTCTATTTGAAGGTGAAAAGGTGTAGTTTTTGCTACACCACCAGTTGACATCGCGCATCACTTTTACGGGGTTAACAGCTACAACTACGTACACGAGATAAATGTATGAAAATGCATTTGGTCATTCGGCCAAGACCCGAGTTTGAATGAGAGTGGTTGCTGATACCATTTAAAGGACCAGTGACCATGAAGAAGACGCTTCGACGAGGATAGTTTTTTGTGTGTTATATAATAGTATCATAGGGTTTCGTTAGCTGCGCTAAGAGACAGTATACCTTACTGAAAGTACGAAAGATTCAACACAATGAGAAGACTTCCGCCCGCCTCGACGCTTAGACTACGAACATGGATTCAACTACGTGGAGTAAAGTGTCCCACCAGATATTCGGAAAATGCCCCCCCCCCCTTCCCCACAACCACCCAAGAGACTCACTACGAGTATCACGATTCCATTGTACGGGAGACATGAAGCCCAAGCGTCGATTCAAGTGTGCAGTCATAAGCATTATTTTTGATATCGGGTCGTTCTGAGCAAATCGGGTGGGCAACGACCAACAGATTCTGCTACAGCTGCTGTACGATCACCGCGTGCAGGACCGACGCCCTTGACAGATGCTCGCGTGAGCAGGCGTCGCGTGGACATAAATGAGGGAGCAGAGGATACAAAGAACTTCGAGGCGACCAGGCACGAAAATGGGTAAGCACAGCGCAGACTCTTCAGAGCCGGCGTTAGCCTTTTTTGGCTTTGCGTAATAGTCACAACACCCCGTTTTGACTTTGATAATTGGCTGTAAATTCAATTTTTTCATTTGTGCGCTGTACCTAATAAAAAGGGCGTTGGATATGTTGGCCCGTCCATCTTACGCTAGTGTCCTTTGGCACAACTAGCCAACATATTTCTTGAATATGTTGGATTAGTGTTTTTTTTTACCAAGTTAATAAACGGGTTATAACTTTCCGCGGTAGTTTTTACACTTAATAGGGAATGGTATTAGCTATTTGGGTGGTTTGTTGCACATTTAATTTTGTTGGCAGCACACGATTTTTGCCGGTGGCTGGCGGACAGAGTATCTCCGCGACAGCGTCTTCTGCATTTACAGCGCGTAGACAACGAGTGAGTTGGATGCGACGTTCGTGACTGGGGTGGTGCATTACTTTGGCTATAAAAAAGCGAGCGTACGAGCCTGGATGTGACAAATGCAATTAAGGGCAAGCCGGATTAGTTCTCAATATTGCTGCTTGGCTCCATTGACGTGAAAAAGAATGTCGTGTGATATGGTTGAATATGACAATGTATCCGACCTAACTTAAATTTTTGAATGGAATAAAATAGCTAATCATCATCAATGCACAAATAAGTATCCAGTCACATCCCGGTAATATGTATTTTTGACCAATAAGATCGTGCGAGGTTAGGTGAGTCAAGTAAGCCAGTCATTTCGACGTATCGGGTCGGAGCAATAGGAAAAATATGTGTATCGCCACTAACTAGGCAAGTCAACATCGTATCACTTGCATATATTGCTTTTATCCGACAAGGGCAATGGGCTTAGCGGAACTAGAGTGTAGACACACAAAAAGAGCCAAGGCAACAGCAGTGGCAACTTTTAAGAAGTTTCTAAAAACTGAGAATGTAAGTGATGAGTATGTACGAACCTGCTTTGAACGTGATGAGACTGGAAAGTTTTTCGTATCAGTGATGGATAAGTTTGGTATGTATCTTTCATTTAATGAGGGCGAAAAACGCAAGCCGTTGGCTCGAAACACTTCGATGCAATACTATCGGCAGGCTAGACTATGGCTACTCGAACAGTCCCCTCGGCACAGACCCGCACTTGAGGCTCGGTTGCTTAAATGGGGAAAGTACTGGACAACTTTTGTATGAAGCGAGATGGTGGTGGCTTCGTCACCATAGCCCCACTGTGCTCAAAGGGTGATTTAAAAAATGCTTATGTATTTGTATGTTAGCGCTAGTTGTCCAAGGGACTACCAAGACGCTGCCTTACTCTGCCTGTTGTGGTATCTGTTCGGCCGAGCGTCCGACCTTGCACTGCTCTGGAAGCAGAACTTGTCCATCGACGCGGGAAAGGTGCTATTCGTTTGCTTCATCCAGATGAAGACATCCGAAGAGTAGGGCCAATCAAACTTCCCTGACGCGGACTCTCCCTCCTCGCTGTCGCACTAGCGCTTCTCACCCAGGTAGCCCCGTCCGCAAACGTTATAGTCAACCTGCCCGAGCAGCGAAGTCACGCTGCCATCGATCTGGCCCCATCCGTGCCGTTGTTGGAAACGCTCGACCACCCGACGACGACGCAAGACCTGGCTGCTCCGACTTCTTGCTCGGACACAGTCCCGACCATCTTTTCCCATGTGAGCCGCATACTGGACCGTATCACCAAGCCGACTGGTGTCGAGGTTGCGCTGACGTCCCGCTCGTTTCGTCGCGGCTGCTCCCAGCAAGCGAACGCTTGTGGTCAGGTCATGGCTCGCTGGAGCTTCGACCGCGTTGCCTGGAACATGACAACAACAAATAAAGGATTCGACTACATCTTCAACACCAGCGCAGAGAGCCACAAGATCAGCAAGATAATTAGTTGCCACGACGCTAAAGCACCGGTTGTTCTCCGGAAGCTCAATTCCTTCGACTCGCAGACGCGTACAAAGTCAAAGCCGCTCAGTGTATCTTTTTCGCTACCTGCCAAGATCTTGAAACAACAAGCCACAATATCAACCAGTCCTTTCTTGATGTTCTTACCGCGTGTGTGCTGCGTCACTGTCCCTTGCCTAAGGAGCTCAGCCCTGACGCTTCAGCCGTCAAGCGCATCGAAGCATGCGCACTTCACAGTGGCAGCTCCATCGCAGAATTGCTTGGATGGTCGTCGCACTTGGTGTCCGTAGCTCAACCTGCGACAAATCAAGCAGCAACACCAAAGCACAACCAACCTCGCAAGACGGCAATCAAACCGAAGACACCAGCGACCAGAAGACTATTCGACACCAAGCCGCTGTAATTAATTATTTAATCGAGCACGCCTGGCGCCAAGATCAGCGCATGGACGCGCTCGAGGCCAAGGTGAACAACGATCCTATGCAGCCTACACACAGGCGCCACCACCAAGCCACTGCAGAAGAAGCTGTCAGTGAACCCAAGAAAAAACAACGCAGATCATCAGTCACTCACCTTCATGCTACGTGGTTCGCTTGGTACGCGCAGGAGCCAAGGATGTGGCAAGCACACATCTCAAAGTCGTAGAGGTCGGACGCCAAGCTGGTTGTGGCCGTCATAAAACTCTTTTTGGACGACATCTTCGAACTTGACACGACAGCGCATGACTACCGCGATCAGGTTCTCAACTTGGCCAAACGCGAGGAGGAAGCAGTCCTCGCATTTCTAGCCGAGCGGAAGATCACATCGCGCGGGCTAGCCGCCGATCTCAAGCACCTCCGCACTCTCCACCGCGCGGGAGTTTTGAATAGAAAGACTGAGCGCCACCAGCGCCTGCTCCAGACCGCAGCAATTAGGGATCCCGCCCCTGGGTACACACAAGACGTACTCGAGGTAGTTAACAATCCAGACAAACAACAATAAAACAAACCACACAATAACAGCGGTTGGAGTCAGGGCAAGACCCTGCGCTCTATCCATTGAGCTACACTGTCATATTGGGAGGTTGGAGGGGGGGGGGGGGGGGGGGGGGGGGGGCTGACGTGGCGCCGTGTGCACACGCTGCATGCGGCAGTGCAACTTGAGAGGGCCATCCTAAGGTCTGCGCAGTAGTCGAAAAACGAGCGAGTGAGGATTCGACCTCATTGTCGGGTACGACGTGGTCTATGGGTGGTTGTGTATCGCCGACTGATAGAGAGATTATGGCCTGCCAAACGGCAGAATTTCATTGGAAGATGGTTGCCCAATGAAATGCGTTCAGTAGTGACTAATTGCCGATGGCCATATAGTCTCCTGACAGTCAATTTATCCGGATAATTGTCAGGTCGGCCTCATTTTATTATTTGCCTGTTACAGAGCACATGACTCTCGAGTGTAATTTGCCTTTTTCAGTTTTTTTTTCTCGATTTTCTCAGCCCACAGACCGTTTTAGGCGATTCTGAGCCGCCGACAAACTAGACATAACAGACTCTCTACAGATTCAGTACAGAACGACAAATCTTGACTATCTTTCTCCAAACATAATGACTACACAAAATTACCATACTCGTCCAATAAAGTTTGTTGGCTTTTTTACGCTTCATGTACCATTATTATGGTACCTGCCCGAAAGGGTCGAAAGTCGGATATTTAGGTATGCATATATTCTCCATCAATATGGATCAAGCAGAGGTGCGAGTGCAACACGTTACATATAAAACTATTTTGTACACCCCCATGCAACTACTTTGAGCTTTCGATCCCTAGTGTCCATTTAATCGCCTACAGAAACTCAGCTCATACAAATTTCTAGTCCGCCAAAATGACACATGTTTTATTTTATATAGGTTTTTGTATTGGGCTGATGATGGCCGTAAACTGTGTCCAGCTTGACAAATCTCTTTTTTGTATGTGAGCCTCCCTATAAAGTGCAAAAGCGCGAGCGTTAGCACATCCTTGCTATTTTGAAGCATGTTTTGCAACTTGTGTGAAAACCGCACCGTCAAATATTAAAAATTGACTGAGTTATGGGCACTCGACCGGGTGGCCGTATAATTGTGTCCAGTAGTGTAATATCTGTCCGTTTATCACTAGTACTATATTGTTCCTGGCTCATGTTCCCAGTTTGCTGAGCCCTCGTGAGATGCTAATTGTTTCCATGCCCTTGGTTTATTATATGTCAAATATGACGCGACTACGACAATGATTATCACTCGTCGTACTGTTTAACTCCGCATCACCGAAGTACAAGCGGTCGCTTCAGCAAACGCAGCAGAAAAACGAACAGCTTCGAATCCAACAAAGCTGCCCCGAGTCACTTGGGAGTGCAAAATGCATTCTGTGCTTCTACTAAAAGAGTCAGGGAATTGAAGTGTTTGGCTGTAGCAGATTGTTAACAAGTGTCGAAATCGAAGAAAAGGCAATGATACTCCATCGAAAACGTGACTCGTGTATGAATGTAGTACGATTTGTACTGTACGAACGAAGATCGATGATGCGCTACGAGCAATACCAACCTGATATTTTACAACTAGCAGATAGAGACATTGCTTAGCGAGAACGCCAACACTAAAAAGGCTGAAGTCGGCAACAATACTCATCACTACAGTAGACAAACAACGTATCAATAACAAAGTCATCGTAGTACTAAGCAGCTTCCCAATTGCAACAGGAGCTAGTCGCTGTGAGCTGCCTACAAAACTGAAAGATCAAGTGACGGATAAATGAGGACTAACAAGAGGCAATGATCAGACGTTGGACTCAAGCACCCATATTTTCGTATTAATTTAGCCATCCGAACGCGGCAAAAGAGGGCAAAAAGTGCTTCACGAGAAGAATACTCGATCTGCCTGGTGTAAGCGCTGCTGATCGACGAGGTTGGCTGCTGGTTGACTAGCTTCTTCACGTGGAGAGGCATTGACCTTTGCAGTGAGATGATGACGCAAATGCTCTGAAATTAGCCCACTTAGCTGATGTGGACGCATTATTTGGTATTCATCTGCGGGCGTGGACACATCTCCACTGAGCTCTGACGGCGTGGTTGAATCTTCATCTTCAGCTCGCGGGCGATAGTTGCTTGGAGAAAAACTTGCAGAAAAAGGACTGCTTGGCGGTTCGAGCGGCATGCGTCCTGCTGGTTGCGGTTCACTTGGGGATGGTTGCGACCCGCGTGAATTTGAGCTGCGAGCGTTTCGTCGTGTACGACGGGATGCTGTAGCTGGCGATTGGTGTCCGTGTGAGCATGAGCTGCAAAGGCTTCGTCTTGTAAGACGGGATGTTACGGAGGCGGTGTTGATGACTTTGGATATGCTGGAATAGGCGAAGATGAAACAGTTGTGTACGTTTTGCACATATCTATCATGTACGTTACAGGCTAATGCTGTACCCGAATGTGTGTTGCAGACATGACAGTCCGCACAGAGCTTGGTATCTCATATTGCTGAAGACGCTCGCTGTATACGAGGCGTTGGCGTCCTGAAACTTCTTGGTGTATCTCGATCTAAATATCTAGTTGGTGCCGAAGCATTGGCATCGTGTCTCGCGACGACGCCAACGACGCGGGCACCATTCATACGGCTCCTGTGTGTTGCTGAAGGTGACTCGTCGTCACTTTCGCTCGCATCGTCACTTACTTCGCTATTACTTGCATCTTGCTCAACTTTCATATAGTGAACACAGCTGGTGGCATCCTTGTTTCCCACATTTGAATGCACAAATGCCAGTTTCTCGATTCGCTCGGGCTTAACTGGCTCCGTCGTTTGCTGTCAATAAACGAATGAGCACTCCAGGAGCGTTCGCTTGCTGCTGAGGACGTCGCAATGCTAAACACACGGGTAGCAAGCGTGTACAAAACGAGGAGCTTCTTCCGGTAAAGAAACTACCAATCCAAAGGCGCATCCACGGCATTTTCGGAGTGCTTCTCAGGACTTCAGCTCTCCTTCATCCGTACAAATCGTAGAACCTCCTGCCGAAACGCCTACCAGAAGGTAATCCGACACGCAAAGCGAGGACAACACGTGCCTCAGCGACCTTGATTAAGTCTGGATCCTCCGATTCAGCTATATGCTTTGATGGATCCAGCAAAAACGCTGCCAAAACGGACTCCCGCTGTAGCATTACCCATCGAGACTGAATTTGTCCGCGAATAATAGTATGAACGCCTTCGGCTATGTCATCTGTCGTCATGGCGTAGATGCGGTTGTATTGCAGGCCACGAAAATAATGATAAATCATCAAAAGACAGCTCCCATCTTTCTCGAGAGCTCCTAGAGCCTTAGTTACTGATTAAACCAGTCGTAATCCGGTACGAGCTTGAGTCCAAAAGTGTCAGTCCACCAGTATTTCCTCGCGACCAAAGCATTTTGGCCGCCACGTCAGATTTCAACAACGACATTTCGGATACATTTGTAGCAGTACACAAAGTTATTAGCGGAATTAGCTCGTATTAGGGGTTGATTAACGGTAAAAAGGTATTAACTCGGTAGTGGTTTTAACCAACACTAAGTTGGATATTGCATGGCCTTACACGCCGGCTGCCTTTCAGCTAGCCCCCCCCCCCTACAAGACTGCACTTACGAGCGCCTTTACAAAGCTCCATATTAATTAGGCTGGACGGTCCAACATAATGACCAAGAATAACCCCCCGGCAGCCCAAGGCAATAGTACGGCCCAAGCCATAAATTGGACCAAAATGCTTCGTAAGAAAAAACACTCTATTTAAATATTTACAGTTAAAAGAACACCCATTTTGGCAGGCACCCAAACGCAGTACCCAATTTGGAAGGCCCCCATTTAAAACGGCTTAATCAGTTTAATTGGTACTTGTAATTATAAATAAATTACAAATCGGTTTAATGCGCACCAAAACGGTTGCTGTATGGAGACTTTCGGACATTTTCAGCCATGTGCTGAATCACGTTGCTACTTAAAGTCGGATTCAAATGGTCAGACAAATTAGAGTGAAGCACCAAATTGCCACCAATGAGAATATGTACGTGCTCTGATTGGATCGAAACCACGGTCTTGCTCGTTCCTAGGCATGACATCCCTCCCTATTTTGAAAAATTCACAGTCGGACGTCATAAAATAGATCCTCTATCGGACCCCCAGCCTCTCATCTTCAGCTACCATTGCAAAGCAATACTTTAAGTAATAACCAAATCTACCGGTACCACAACCAATCGCTATGAGTAAGAAGCAGGGAGGTGTCAACACCAAGGTTGAAGCGGCTAAGGCCAAAAAAGCCGCCGCTAAGGCTGGCAAGGACGCCGTCAAGGCTGCCGCGGACGCCGCTGCCGAGTCTGCGGAATGGGCCAAGGGATCGGACGCGCGCGCTGACAAGCGTCGCCAGGAAGAGGAGCGCAAGCGCGCCGAGCAGGAGGCCAAGAAGGCCGAAAAACAGAAGCTATTGGCGCTGGAGGAGCACGCGTTGGATGAGGATAAGCACGCCATCCGTAAACAGAAGAAGACGGTCAAAGAGGTGGCCAAGCCCTGGGAGGACGCACTTAAGCCCGCAGTCAAGAAGAACAATCGCGGGTCCAAGAAGCCCTCAGCCTTCGCGGCGCTTCAAAACAACGGAGGCGCCAGTGAGAAGCTCACGCAGGCTGAGATGACGGCGCTTAGAGAAGCCGAGGAGGCTCGCACAGCCGGAAAACCCGGTAAGAAGGCCATTAAGTTCGAGAACAACTTCCAAGCCAATAGAAACAGGAACCAGGATGAGCCAACGGATGCGCGCAGTCTGGACGCGGCGCTCGATTTACTTAGTGTGGGCGACAAGGAATTGGAGAAGCATCCCGAACGCAGAGCGAAGGCCGCCTACAAGGCCTTTGAGGAAGTTATGATGCCTCAGGTCAAGGAGGACTTTCCGGGATTGAAGTTGTCGCAGTACAAGCAAAAGCTTAGCGAGATGGTAAGGCTGCGGCTATTATTTCTTTTGTGCATTGCTGACAGGTGTTTGTGATACTGTATCGCTATGATTTTTATAGTGGCGCCGTTCTCCGGACAACCCCCTGAACCAGGAGAGTTTGGCGTACAACGCTAAAAAGCCTTAGGAGACTTAAACCAATCTTTTTCGCGGCCCAAAATTACAGTTGCCATGATTGTCATCAGTTCGTACTTCGAAGTATTAATACCTCTTAGCTCAGAGTCCTAGAGCATAAGAGCTGTAAATGCGAAAACGTTCTTATGGTTTTAGCATGCCTAAAACGGATTCTTCACGAAGCACATAAGTTTTTATTCATATTATGAATAAAAAACTCCCATTTTTATTCAGTCCAGATGGTGGCAGCGCACTGGCGAAACAATTTCTGAGATTTGAGTGCAACTTGTGGTCTAAACTTAGATTGAGCCGAGGAGGCACGAGAAAAAAAACCAACGCCAGCTCTGACGACTTCTAATTCGGGACTTCGCTCCATCGCGTCGAGTGCGACTACACACAAAGGCGGACTAGTGAGCGATCTTTCGTGTAGGTTCAGCGTCTGTTGCAGCAGTTTCTTCCATTTTGGAGCGAAAGTCTCGTGACGCCAGCCAGCCAGGCTCTCAGTTTAGTTCAGAGCCCTCCCAGCACGCAGGCGAGCGAATCGGTCTCGTTCACTACCAAATACAAACCCTCACAGCACCCAAAGCAGAGACCATGACGGACGCAGAAGGCGTACAGCAGGAACTACAGGACTACCTGCACAAGAAGGGCATTAACACGCTCTTCATCAACCTCGTGGAGTCGCTGCTACTGGCCAAACCGGAGAACCCGATTCTGCACATCATCCAGTACCTGCACACCAACTACCCGGAGGAAGCCACGCCGCGTCACAAGCCTGGCGCAAAGGATGTTAACCCTGCCTCACCACGTTCGCAATGTACGCGACGGTTTGGAGTGTTAACCCTGGCAGAGAGAGGAGGGTATCTAACCGAGGGGTCTCTTGTCTGTGTTCACTAACAGATCACTCAGACGACAGCGAGAGTGAGGACGAGGACGAGGGTGGAGACGCCGTCGGTGAGATCGCTGCCAGCGTGCCGCCACCCAAGATCATGGCCAAGGGACGACGCACTTCGGTGTCCGCTGAAACTATTGACCCATTGAGGTTAGTGACGGTAGTGGTCCCGTCCTGTCTGATGCTGGTTGCACTAACTTGACCCTCCTTGTTGTTCTGAATGTGACGTGACAGTGCTCGCCAATTCGAGCGTGTGGTGCATCCCAAGTCTGCAGAGGAGAGGGAAGGAATCGGTCGCATGGTAGCCGAGAATATCCTGTTCAAGTCGTTGGATGAGAAGCAGCACGATATCGTGCTCGACGCCATGTTCCCAAAGGAGTTCGAGCCCGGTGACATTATCATCAAGCAGGGAGACGACGGAGACAACTTTTACATCCTGGAGAGCGGCGTCTGCGAGGTCTACAAGGACGGTGTGCTTGTTCAAACGGTGCGTACCCATTTTGATGTAGTTAAAATATTTTTCTTATACTGTGATGCTGACATTTTGCGTCACCTAATGCAGTGTACCGAGGCGATGTCGTTCGGTGAGTTGGCACTCATGTACAACGCTCCACGTGCTGCAACTGTGAAGGCTGTGCAACACTCGAAGGCATGGGCATTGGACCGACAGACGTTCAAGTTCATCATTATGGAGACGACATTGAAGAAGCGAGAGGCACACAAGGGTTTCATTGAACGTGTGCCACTGCTCGAGTCATTGAGCGAATACGAGCGTCTGACCGTTGCAGATGCTCTCAAGACCGAGACGTTTAGTGACGGCGAAGTCATTATCACACAGGGTGATGACGGTAACCTGTTTTACATTATTGAGGAAGGCGTGGCAGTGTGTACGAAGCAGCTGTCGCCAGCAGACCCGCCTGAGGAAATGGGCGAGCTCACGTCAGGCGCGTACTTTGGTGAGATCGCACTACTCACGACCCGACCGCGCCAGGCAACAGTGACAGCTAAAGGCAAGGTCAAGTGCCTCATATTGGACCGTAAGACGTTCAAGCGAGTTATGGGTCCGCTAGAAGACATCCTGAAGCGCAACATTGACAAGTACAACTCCGTCATCGCCAACAACATTTAAGCAGGAAAAAAACAGGATAGCGCACAGGCGCACCAATACATTTATACACGCCTTCCAACCATTGTCACGATTTTCGAGGAGCAAGGGACGAAAGGATCAAGTAACAGCGCGCTGCAGACATCAACCTGTACACTGTCATGTAACTCGTCAGGCGGGGGTGATGTTGATGCAGTTAGTGTGACAACTGGTAGTGTTCTCATATCGTCCTCTTGCCGACTATGATTTACTACAGTAGCATCATATTCATTCATTTTTTCTCTATCTAACGTTACAACAACGGTCTTTTTTAAGGACACATGCAAGGATAACGTTTGGATACTGGATGACACATGTACATTTACGTCTTGATTTCGTATCTGTCGTGTCTTGCTGCAACTTCGATGCACTATGGTCTACGTCGCTTACTCCTCCTTTTTCTCCTCCTTGCTGTTGTCCTTGCCCTCCTCTAGCATCTCCACAACCACGTTTCCGTTCGTGTAGACACAGATGTCAGCGGCAATCTTCATAGCCTTGCGACCGATCGTCTCGGCGTCCAAGTCCTGGTCAATCAGGGCGCGAGCGGCAGCTACAGTATCCACGACACAATGGTATTGGTTATCTGCTATTTAATAACATACCCGACAGCAAAACTGCACATACCCAGAGCGTAAGTGCCTCCTGAGCCGATGCCAATGATGCCATCATGAGGCTCCAACACGTCTCCATTGCCAGTGAGCGTGTATGATTGATTAATGTCCGAAACGATCAGGATAGCCTCCAGACGACGGAGGTACTTGTCCGTCCGCCAGTCCTTGGCCAGCTCCACGCACGAGCGGGTGAGCTGACCGGGATACTCGTCAAGCTTGGCCTCCAGGCGCTCCATAAGTGTAAAGGCATCAGCCGTGGAGCCAGCAAAGCCTGCCACGATGTGCTCGCCGATGCGGCGCACCTTTTTGGCGTTGGGCTTGACCACGGTGTGACCCAGCGATACTTGGCCGTCTCCGATCAGACACTGGTAGTAGAACAGCACAGATTAGGAACTGTATCACCTTAATTCTAGCAGGTATTTACAGCGTACCACTTTGCCGTTCTTTCGGACGCACAGGATCGTCGTGCCGTGCATCTAAATGCCCATTACAATCAGCAAAGTGGTGAGTTTTTGGTTGAATTAAAGCAGCATTTCGAGGCAAATAATACCGTGGGGGCGTCGGAGAAGCGCGCAGCTTGAGCAGCAGCGAAGTTGACAGGCGCAGAAGCCAGTGACGTACTGCGAACGCTGGATGCGGCGCGGAACAGCGAGCGGGCTAGCATCTTACTCTCCTCGGGTCAAGTAAGGGCGAATGAGCAGCGCCTTTGACAATCAATGTTCGTGTTGCACGAATGTAGAAAACTTGATTTTAAAAAATGTTACTTTTACCGGTAAGTGAAAAAGCAGGATAAAATACAGGATACGACTTTTGGGATTGCATTCCGAACACTTTTTGGCGTCATTTAGTATGAGCTCCTCGTACGCGACTAGCGGTCCGCCCTCTTCTGGCGGGGGTACTGCACCCACGTCATCTCCACTGCCCCCTTCTGTGCAGCCAACTCTCAAAGGTGTGTATCTCTCCTTTCGTCAGCTCCATGTCTCTACGATGGAGTATATCGTAACTTTCGTAATGGTCTCAATCTTCGCAGTGATGCGGCTGTACAAACCTAAGCTGTACGTGCAAGGTGCCAGCGGTGGCTCCATGCTACCTACGTCCATGGACGATTCCACCGCCACGCAGCACGAGTTCGCACTCTCCAGTATGCTCATCTTACCCGACAGCTTCGGGTGCGTTCATCTTCTGTCCGCGTCATATTTTTTTCTTGACTGTAATATTTCACCCCAGAGAAATCTTCCTAGGCAACACATTCAGCAGCTACATCAGCGTCATCAACCCCTACACTTGCGAGTTACGAGATGTGGGACTCTCGGCCAATATTCAATGTGCGAACGACCGCGTGGAGCTGCACGACAACCGGTACGCCCGCACAGGCAAACTTCCTCCTCCTAATCCCGTGGCAGTGCTACCTGCTGGCTCCAGTCTGGATATGGTAGTGGACTACCCGCTCAACCTAGTGGGGAATCACGTTCTACGAGTCGGTGTGGCCTACGTAGACCCCGTCACGGGCGAGAACAAGTCGCTCCGGAAATTCTACAGGTTTGCCGTGCAGAACCCACTGGTAATCACCTTCAAACAGAACTCGCCGGCGTCGCAGCAACACGGAGAGGCCATTGTGGAGGCGCAGATCCGCAATGTGTCCAAGTTGCCACTTTTTGTGGACAGTATCAAGTTTCTACCGCTAGCGCCGTTCACATCGGAAGAAATGGTCGTAAATTCTGGTGGCAACAGAGGAAAGCGGCCGTCAATTGAGGAGTTGTTGTCTTTAAACAACGGCCCACAGACACTTGTGTACCCCCAGGAAGAGCTTCAACGAGTGTTCCGAGTGTGGTATGACCCAGCGTCAGATCCATCATTATTGACGACTCAGGTATGTTATTTAAAAAACACATTGCTTGACAAAAAGTGTGTGCTTCTGATATCTCTTTTGCATGTATATTGTAGGGCTCCCAGAATCTGGGGCGACTTCATGTGGGCTGGAAAACGTCAATGGGTGAAGCAGGTTCCGTACAGAGTCAACCGGTGGTGCGGAAGGTTCCGGGGACTTCTGGAGGTGGGCACAGCGAGGTTCTAGTAGCAATGCAGGAGCTTCCTACGGAGGTTGTGGTTGGACAACCATTCTTGGCTGCTATATCTGTGACGAACAATACCACGCGGAGTCTGGCACTGCAGCTACAGTTCCGTAAGGAACTGTTGCGTGGAATTGTGTGCTCGTCCGCGTCATATCAGGTATGTTCGTGAGATTTTCTTAATTGTCTGGAAGCGTACCTGACAATTTTGATGTCGTCATGTCAGAACCTTGGCTTGTTGGAAGCGCAGACGGTGCAGACAGTGTGGATCGAGTTCCTTCCGATCGTTGGTGGGCTTCAGGTCGTGGGCGGCCCCGTGTGCGTTGACATCCAATCAGGTCAAGAGTTCACACAAACTGCTACACTAGCACACGTATTGGTTGGGCCAGGTTCGCTCTGTAAGACTCTTGAATAGGTGAAAACGCCGTCTATCCAACGTTAAACTACTAGTTTTCACAGTCTAGTTCGTGGCTAATTCACATTACACAGCACAGACTGGCTTTGTTCCGCTCCGGATACGATGCGAGACAAGTGAATTCGATCTCTCCGGCTAGAAACACATCTCCAGGGTTGATATCGACGGCATTGTCTTCTTCGAGGCGCACAAACGTCCCCCACTTACTCCCGTTGTCGTACAGCCAGTACCGACTGTCGTGGTATTCAATGACGGCATGTGTACGCGAGACATACCGGTCGTTCAGCTCGATATCAGCGCCGCTGAGAAGTCCTCCGACAGATGCCACATTACGGACCACGTGGATATCTCCGCGCTGTGCCCCCGCTAGCACGTACAAGACCATTGCGTTGGATATCTGTGCGTCATTCTGCGTCTCCTGCACTATCTGATCCAGAAGCTGTTTGTTGCGCTTCTTGCGTCTCCATCGATACACTGCAGTGGAATCTCCTTCACCGTCGGACCCGTCCAGCGTGTCGTAGTTATCGTCATCACCGCTGCCATCAGAATGCAACGCACTGGTCACTACCTGGGAGTCGTGTATTCGGCTTCCTGACTTATTCCGCTTCATTGGAGACGGCATCTGAGCGGCTGAAGGGGCTTCGGATCCAGCACTGGGGGTGCCTATTGTCATACCATCGATCAAGTGTACTAGATGGGCTGCAGCTATGAAGTAACATTCAACGGAAGAATACGCTTTGAGGCGGAAGGACAAGTCACCGAAGTCCAGTACCGACGGAGAAGAACTTGCGCTCATAGCCACTACTGGGTCTTGGAGACTCCACCATTCGATTGGCTCATCTTCTGCCTCGTCATGGACATTGTCGACGCCTTCTGCGTTTGTTTTCTTCAGCTTCCGACGTTGTTTTTCGTGTTTACTTCTCACGATCTGAGCATTCCCACGGTTGAGTACAAGAAGACCATCACGGATCTGGAACGTGTCAACAGCGAACGTAGCAGGTACGAACAGCTTCCCGTCTTCAAATAACGTCGACCCAGCAGGATAGACGACGACTTCAGCCTGGGCTGCCAGTATTTGCATCTCTCGGAGTGGAATCCCCTGTAGCCAAGGTACACAAGTGCACGCAGCACGGATGATCCTGTCTCGACGTCGATCGTGCTTTAAGTGAGCGCGTATTACATCCATGTACAGCTCGAGATATCCGCAGACATCTTCTCTCGCCAAGGCTAGCAGCTCACATGCTGCAGTTGCTCTCGCCGTGTCGAGATACTCAAGACCGTCACCATGCGGCCTTAAAGTGCACGCTTCGAACGGGTCCTCCAAGCTCACTTCTCCGAAGAACCCTCCAGTTGTCACTTGCTGGATCAGAGTACCGGACGTGCTGGCGACATGGAGATCTATCTCCCCGCTTATCACGATGAAGACGACGTTCGCGGCGTCTCCTTTCTCGTAGACCATGTCACCTGAACTCAACGTCATCTGTTGGCCACAACGTGCAACATTCGCGATAGTTTTTTCGTCGTTCACGATCGGCTGCAGCCACGACATGGCACTTAAGAACTGAACGTGTTGTTGCTCTATCGCAGCTGAAGTTTTGGTAGCCGAGGAGTTCTTCACACAGATGACTTCCACTTCACATCCTCCACACCGGAAGACGCACCCTTCAGACAGTAGCAGAGGTTTGCTCGTGTGCTTGACTATCTCAGCTTCAGTGTCGTCTGCGTTGTCAGCTCCAACTTCGTCACGCCCAATGAGGAAGTAGGTGCCAGCGTTGAGTCCTGTGGGCTTAGACGTGATCATGCAGGTGCCACGCTCGAGTTGGACACTAAATTGCTCCGTCGACAACGACGCAGTGAAGACTTGAGCGTCGCAGTCTCTGCCCTTACCGAACGTGACAGGTCCGCCACTACTGCCGCCCCACCCGCTACTGCCACTGAACGCTCCAGAGCCAGAAGCAGAGTGCAATCGGAAACCTACCGGAACGAACAATCCTTTTGTTCGTGGCTTTCGTTTGGACAACCGTAAGACGTCCAAGCGCATGGCTGCCTCCTTCATATCTGGACGACGATCCGAGTCGAACGCTCTCGCCACAGTTGTTACGTACAGTGCGCATGTACCGAGTAACAGCCAGTCTCCGCGCGTAACTCGCACGGGTCTTTGCGTAAGCAAGACGCGTGTTTGTCTCTGTGGATCTCGTTCGAAAGAGACGTCCTGCAGTACGAACGATGCGCCGTCAAACGAGATTTTAGCATGAACAGCACTGATCTCGATGCCTTCGGACGGGAGAATACGGACGTCGCATGAAGCGGAGGACCCGATGAGGTATGTTGCTTGACCCGGTAGCGTTACTTCTCGAGAATTCACAGACTCTGCGCTTGTATTCATGGGGTCGTGCTGGAAAATGACGAGGCGAATGGAGGAAGACCGACGCGGTTTTGTGTTAGACTCAGGTGGATCGTGTTCACTTCCAACAAGTTGCTTGATCATATCGTCGTCGGCGTCTTCGACTTGGGATGGCTCGTGATAGTGAAGTTCCTTGACTTCTGGACGTAAGTAGCGACTTCCCAGGAACACAGTTCCATCGGACATGAGTGGAAGTGTATCGTTAAATCGGACACTTTTCTTCGGTCGCACTGGTAAAGTGTCCTTGTTGTCGCCGGATACTTCGTCTCCTGGAGTCATTTTTGAGTGACGTCTACTGTCATCGTTCATGAGTTCATCCTCGATGTCGGCAGCGAGAAGACGGAGCTCCTCGACGGTGGACATGCGCTTTAATACTGGTCTAGACGTTCCATTGTCTATGCTTCTAGTGCTATTTGATCTCTCAAACTTGTCGGATAGTGACGTGGATTGCTCTGTTGCTATAGTCAGACTGGAATACGAGTTCGAGCGAGACTTGTCGCTTCGTAGTGAGGTTTGGTCGGTTGTGGTCTGCAGGTCTACGACTCGAATAGTAGTTGGACCGATCCGAAAGACATCCCCGCGACGCAGACGAAAGCCATCTCGTTGTGGGAAGTGCCGGAACTGTGTACTTAAGCAAAGGAACGTGCCTGATGTGCTCTGTGCGTCGCGTACAAAGTAGTCGTCACCAGCTACGGATACTTGGGCATGTACAGCATCCATCGACTTTTCTCTCGTGGCCAAAATCGTTCCTTCTCCAGGTTCTCGGCCGATAAATCCTGATCCTAAGAACCAGGATTTCTGCGACCTGGTCCGGCCACCGTTTGTTGAGCGAGGTAGCACGATACAAAGCTCTTCCTTCGCGCGCAGTCTCCGTCGCGGCTTCGTTGCTGTCTTTGCAATCAGCGTATCTGAAGTCAACGTCGTTTTTTCTTGTTGTATCCCGGAAGATGTTTCTTCTTTGAAGGAATCACCCGACGATGTAAACCTGCGCGTAAAACTCCGTTGACTGCTCACGGAGCTTTGACTGATAGCAGATCTCTCGAGTTTAGCTCTGGTGTTACTTGACTTTTGCTTAGTAAAAAAATGTGGCCGCTCTGTTGGGTTGTTAAAGAAAACGATGTTGTCATTGGGGTCAGTTTCCACAACTGTAGAAGGTGATGCTGTCGATTGTTGCTCTGACACTCGAAATGAATGTAACGTAGCTGGAGTTACCGTGCGCCTTTGTCTCCAGAGAAGTTGCAGACGTGTAGGTGACCTGACAGGCACATTTCCAATCCCTTCTTCAGATGCAGCACCTGCATCTGAGGACGTTGCTCTACTCGATCTGTAATTTGTTATCAGGGTATTTCTTAACGTTCTGCGTGGTTGAGAGGGCATCGTATCGACTTTAATTACACGGCAACCCGCCACGATGTTGTAGCTGTCCTCCTATAGAGCAGGAACGGAACGTCGAACGGAATCAGGTCGTGAAACGCTATCAATAGAATACTTTTTGTCGTTCCTTGGTTTTATGACCGCCATTCATGCTATGTGAGCTCCCTTGTAGTTTTTTATGCAGTTTACATTGCTACTGTTTGGTAGAGCCAACAGCCGTTCTTGTGACTCGGTGTGATAAGAAGAAATATTTATTTGCAGTGCTCGTTCTTCCTAGTCCAAAGATAGATGAGCATGGTGTGGTCTAAATCGCTCTCTAATTACTGCTGGGACGACTGGTCGATCACCTTGTGAATCAACTTTAGTACACAGTGCAATCGTGAGAAGACTGTTGACTCATGCCGGCCGACGCCAAGGGTGATAACGTATCACGTGAGATTGTCTACACGCTGGTACCTGCCCAGCCGCTTCCTGTAGTTGACTTGTCCAAGTCTTTTCGAGGTCGACTATTGCCGGCGAAGGTTCACACTTTCATCCGCCGCAAGTACTACAAACACTACCGACCTGTCTTGGTGTGCGCTGTATTATCATATTGTTTGAACGTACTAGTTCCACTCGTCGAAGCACGAACCGGGCGCATAACTGCTGTATTGGCGGCTCTTCTGTGGATCCCGATAGGATTGGGAAGTATCACAACGTTGAGATACGATATCGTGCGTCTGGTGTTCCGAACTTTTGATTTCTGGTTTTTCTCCGCAATCACGACTACAATTACCGTCACAATGTCGATGTATTTTGGAGATTTACGCTCCGTACGGATGTTAATCGATTGGATTGGATACCATCACGTCGTTTTTGTCGATGCACATGTGCTGGGTCTCCGAAGTCTCACTTACTTCCTGATCGCCACGATATTGTCGGTTTGCGTCGTGCTTAACTGTATTTTGCTCGGGAAAGTAGATGGAGGTTCCACGTTTACGATTGTGAAGTACGAAATTCAGCAAATAACTATTGAATTGTCTGGTTTGGATGTGATCGGGAATGGCGTGGTGTCACTAGGATTTCTTGTCGCCAAGATCGTTTTTCGAAGGCGTAAAGTACTTCGAGTGAAGAGAGGAAGGTCTTCGGGGATGGTAGAGTGTGTTATTTATCGATGTAGGCTCAAACTTGAGCGGAGAGGCGGGCCTTCCATAGCGTTGGCGTGGCCAAGTGAAGATTCGAGATGCCAGTCAAAAGAATCGTCGCTTCGTGGTCCTGACGAGATCCAGAACTTGATGTTTGTCAGGTTCCCACTGACGTATCAGGCGAAGAACACACCTACTACCGTGCTGCATTCCACAACAAGTATCTTTCCCTAATTGGTTTCTAGTAATATTGTACGCAATTGGAGCAGCAGGGCTTATACTCTCGCACATCTCCGGGTCCGAACTCTTCGCAACACAAGAAAAGCACACGTGTCTAGTACCATTCATTGCGCTACTGTGCACCGCCACATTTACTGATCTCTTTGTCGTCTTCTACCAACGCCAATTGCTGAAACTTCTTTTTACCTCGTTCGACTTCGCGTTTTACTCGTTTCAAATCACCGGTACAGATATCGGTGCTTGTATCCTGTACAACTGGAACACTTCGCGCTGTCTTATGATACTATCGTGGTGGCTATGAGCTCAGTGGGCGTTCACACTAGATGCATTGACTCCGACCACACGGAATATGCTCAAGTTCCAGGTTCGCTTCGCCGCGCCCGTGTTGTGTCTTCTCCTCTTCGATCATCTCCGTATAATATATCAGATTTTTCGAACTGGAGATACCGAACTACGAGACTCAGTCATGATGGAAGGGACCATCTGGGATCATCATTTGGTGCTTCGTGTGGTACCGTTTTACTTGAGTCGATCTTTGACGCTCTCGATTTGGTGTTCGCGGTTGATTTCACGGCTGGCCTCAGCCTGCGACGATAATGTATCAATTCTTCGAGGTACAGTCTCGTACGATAACATTTTCTCGAGAGGAAGACGGAGAAGCTCACATATGTCACAAATCGTCGAAGTCAAGACATTGGCATCCGCTTTATCTCGACGCACTAGAGTGTCACCGGCTACGTCGTTCTGCCAAGAAAAGCCAAAATGAATGCAAAAATATCAAATATAGCTTCCAACAAGACTTTTACCTGTTCATTTTGCTACTTTTAAATATTGTAGGAGGGGAAAATGCTCGTGGAATCCAGAGCCCTCGCCGTCCCCGTATATGCTCTTGTACCGGCCGAACCACTTCCGGCTGTAGATTTATCCAGATCCGTCCGAGGAGAGCTTCTTCCAGCGACAGTTCACAAAGCTATTCATCGTTTTCTCTTCGAGTATCACCGCTCATTATTACTGGCGAATATGGGCCTTACGATATGGCTTTCCATGGGTCTCGGTGCTTCGAGTTCGCTCAGATATGACATTGCACGCCTCGTTATGAAGACGTTCGACTTCTGGTTCTTCTCGTGTTCCACAACACTCCCAGTCTTATTTACTTCTGGGATCTGCGTGTCTGCAGAATGATGATCGACTGGATCGATATCGTACGCCCAAGTGCGCGGGATTCGACCTTTTATTATCGTCACTATCCTCGGTATTCCACCACTAATTTTTATGTTACTGTGGATCATGTTAGGGCGTCTAGACGGTTGTGTTAGCTTCTCGGTGCTTACTCACAGCAACAACCACGCGCGTTTCAGTCTCTCCGGAGTGGATATCATTGGGACTGGAATGATAACCCTCTCACTCTTAATAAATAAAATCGTCGTTAGGAAGCGTCGGACACTACAAATGAGGCAGAAATCGTCGATAATTGATGGAGCTTTTTGGCGTGGGTTATTGGACCTGCTCGAGTTTGAGTCTATATCGATAGATTACACACTCAACACGAAGAAAACACGCTGTCGCTGCGTCCCACTCATCTCAAATAGTTCATGAGCCAAGCATGATCCAACACATGATGTTCATTAAATATCCGGACACATTCGACTCAACCCACGTTATACTGCCTCTAGCAATTACGGGAAGTAGTCTGGTGCAGTTGTACGGTATTGGTATCATTGCTATCGTCTTGTCCTTTTCTACTCTTGTCTGTGAGGTTCGTAGCACCCACGCTAGTGTTGTCTTCACACAAGCATGGGGTGCTTTATTCTGTACCGTTATCTTCGTGACGCTTTTCGTTGCTACCAGCGAGAGCTGCTCAAGCTTCTCGTTCGACTTTTTCTTCTACGTTTTCCAAGCTACCACAGCCAAATTGTCTGTCTGTATACTTTATGAGTGGGAACGTTCACGGTGTCTCATGTTGTTCACATGGTGGCTATGGAGCTTGTGGGCGTTCACTTTGCACGCTCTCACTCCTGCTTTGAGCGAGAAGCTGCGCTTTCGACCAAGAATGGCAGCTTCTGTTGGCTCTGTGTCTTCTAGGACATATTATTATCATTGGCCATTTCTTCTTTGTGGAAGACGATAAATTACACGACGCAGTTCTCGTTCAAGGAATCATCTGGGATCACCACCTCATCGTCCGTGTCATGTCCTTCTACTCCAGTCGAATCGTGACGCTATCGCTGTGGTCTCCTCGTCTGGTCTGGAGACTTGGAACTGCGTCAATGTCCGATGTTTCCATTCGTGGCGGAGTTTGTTACGACAAATACTTCGCACAGATGACGTTCGCGCACGGGGTCAACCAAAGCTGCTCTTTCGAATTCCGGAGCCCGAATTGACCCAACGGCAAAATCACTCGTCACCGTACTGCCTTAGCCACAGAATAAAAAAAATCGAAGTAACAACATTTCGACCATTAGAGACATTGACCGAGGCCATGTATGTAGCTTGGCCACTTCACATGTCAGTCCAACCAAATATACAACACTTTCGTTCACGCATGACAAGAATTACGGCAGCTGGTGCTATCGCTCGAGATATCTTATACGTCTTCCAGCCAGCAAACCCATTGCCTGTTTATCGATCTGTCCAAATCTCAAAGAGGGAACCTCCTTCCGACAAAAATTCACGAGATTGGTCTCAACAAAAATTATCCGGCTTTAATGGTAGCAAATACTTCTGCTTTCGTCTTGATCAGCTTCGTGGCAGTAGTGAATGCGCATACTGGCCCGATTCTATCTCTGATTAGTTTTTTTTTTATCTCTGGATGCCACTCGGGTAGGGAGCTTTCAACACGGCTGCTTATCGGTACTTTCGACTTTTGGTTCTCCTCCGTTAACACAAGCAGGATGGTTGTATTGGTTTCGGCGCACTTCAGCGATCTGCGGGTCCTGAGAATGGAGTATCGACTGATTACCACGTCGTTTGCATCGATGCTCACGTCCGAGCTGACGGTCAATTCGCGCTGATGACGATCGTCGGAGTTCCACCCGTTCTCGTCTGGGTCAAGTGGATGGATGCACAAGCGTCTCCATCTTAGAATACTCAAACGTGCATCACAATTTCCAGCTCTCTGGCGTCGATATTATCGGGAATGGGTGGTCGACTCTAGCTCTGTTCATCACTAAGATCGCAGTGAGGAAGTGACGTGCGTTAAAGATAACCCAAAGATCGTCGTTGATTCCATCCAGTAGTAGTTCGTGTCGTGACATATGACGAGTCGATGGCATTGTTGTTTACAGTCCAGTACGTCTCCGTTTGTAGAGACCCTCCCACTCCTTCCAGTACGAAGTCTGGGATCCTATTCCGTCCTTTAGCTGCTCCCGAATACGGAAAGCGCGCTTGGATTCATCCACCACGACTTCAGTTGAGCGAGCACGCTTCTTAGCGTCTTCTGAATGAATAACTTGATAAACTTCTCGAGGTACGGACACTTTAACATGACGCAACAAAGGCACAAGTTCCCTAAAAAGGGAGCTGTCGTCCTGATTCACGAGTGTAAGAGTCTTCCCCGATACGTCATCCGTACGTCCGGTACGTCCAATGAGATGAACGTAGTCTGCAATCATCTTGGGGAAGTCATAGACGACCACGTTCTCTACGTTTAGTAGATCCATCCCACGACTCAGCACGTTCGTGGACACGAGAACGGGGATCTCCAAGTTCACGAACGATTCAAGCAGCTTGAGTCGTTCTTGCTGCGTTTTATCCGCGTGAATGGCGGCTGCGCAGACTCCACAGCGTTTTTCCACGGCTTCGGCCAGCATCGTAGTGCCAATTCTCGAGCCAACAAAGACAAGCTATAACACCAGCAAGAATCACAGCATTAGCATACTCGCAGCTTCTCCAGAGCCACCACTACTGCACGCACCGTTGATTCTTCGCCTTTCCCCTTCAAAAACTCGAATAATTGGCTCTTTTTCGCTTTATTCTCCGCCCACCGAACGTCGTGGCTCACACTTGGATTCAGCGAATAGCGCGGTGTTCGGTTGGATCCGCTATCGTCTATACGAACGTCTATACGCGTATAAGAGCGGTCGCTTGGACGCTTCAGAATCTGCCGAGCCAGAGCTTCAACCTCATCCGAAACGGTAGCGCTGAAGAAGAGTAATTGGGTATCTTTTCCAGCTAATAGAGCCACAATTTGAGAAATCTGCGGTCGAAAACCCACGTCCAGCATGATGTCGACTTCGTCGATCACGCACAAGCGGACAGCAGGCAAGATGGCGTCGCCTTCGCTGTAGTTCGTAAAGATATCGAGAAAACGACCCGGTGTAGCCACAATCAGTTGGACGCCACTTTGGAGTCGATAGCGCTGCGTCGGAACGGGAAAGCCGCCCACCAAGAGCGCAGTCTTCATATCTGCTATACCCCGCATCAACATCTTGGCCACGGTTTCAATCTGGATCGCCAGCTCTCGAACAGGAGCCAAGACCAACGCCAGAACCTCCTCCTTCTCGTCTCTGGCGTGTAAGATCTGTGCGATTGCTGGGATCAAATACGACGCCGTCTTACCTGTTCCTGTCGGGGCACTAACCAATATCTGGTAAACAGTTAACTGTCAGCATATCAGTTATAATGCTTCATTTTACGGTACTTACATTGTGTCCCTTTAGTACGCAAGGAATCGTTTGCATCTGCACGGGTGTCGGTCTCTCGAATCCATTGGCATTGAGGTTAGCTAGCAATAATTGAGGCAATTGCACGCCTTCCTGCGGTTGCGCGAAGTCCACCAATGGAGTTGGCCATGACTGGGCGCTTTTCACCGTCTCAGGGGCAGATCCAGCGGTGATTTTGATCCCTAATTTACGTCGAAGCTCTTCAGATCGCTGGGCTTGTTGTCTATCCTGTTGGAGCTTCGTCTCGTGTCTGGATAGACAGAGATCGCGGCATTCGAGACTGCAGACGTCTTGATCTGTGGCGTCACATACGTATTCGCCGTATTTACTGCAGACCTGCACGAGCAATGATTTAGCTACTTAGTAAAATGTATTGCATATGACTGTATGCTCTTCTTACCGCGCACAAAGGCTCGCCAGGCTGCGGTTGACGCTGGGCAGCGCTATGCGGAACAATGGATAAAGTGTCCGCCATTTTGACCAACCAAAGAGCTGAGAATTGAAGGTACACCACTACGCCACTTACCGTATCGTCGTAGTCCTAGGCGTCACTTCAATAGCAAGATTTTCACATCGCATGCACAGACAGATGTGAGCAAATCATGGTTTTACGAAACGTTGGGAAGGAAATACGTGCAATGTAATTATTCGACATTGCTGTTTAGATCATCGTCAGATTCGATGTCATCGTCCGAATCGACATGGCCGTCGGCAAGGTTGCAATTCTCCAGCTCTTCGACAATACCACTGTCAATGTATGCAATCTCGATATCCGTCAGATCCGCTACTGTGCGCGTGTCGCTAATGATGCCAATCTTATCAAACCCGCTTACAATTGTCTCCTTTGAAAGATCTGTCCAACATGTCGAAACCCATTCAGTGATGTCAGCTCGATTAGGTGGCTATAATTTGAACGGGTCTTCTGTGTGCAAATCTTGAAGTCGTTTGACTTCGTCATCGGCCCGTTCTTGGGTCAAATCTTTGCGAGCTCGTGCAATCAACGAATGAAGCTCTTCTCGCTTGTGCTGGCGTCGTTCTTCTGCAGCGCGATACTCTACAAGCTGGTTTCGTAAACGGCAAACCCACAATGTGCGTAGCCTAGCTTTAAAAGGCTTATTCCATGATATGTCTGCCGGTTGGCAGACATAAGTGTATCTCGGTGGGACTTTGAGAAAGACAACGTTAATCGATGCCGCGTATTCCTCGACTTCATCGGTCCAATGCCCGCTAAAGTCATCCCAGATTAGTAAAATGTTTTCATCCAGATTCGCTCGCTCAGCAAAATGAAATTGTAGAAATCTGACAGACAACTCTGAATTCCACCACGCGCATTTGTTTCCGTAAATTTGGCAGCTAAGTCGTTTTTGTAATGGACTAATTTCGCGATTCCACATTGTTGGACTAAATCCATGGCGCAGAGCGTCATTCTCGACGCGTTTGGTCGTTATTGTTGAAGGTAGGCATTTAAATACTAGAAAAGTATCCAACTTATTACCTTCCCAGTCTGCTAAGAGCATGACAGTAGCTCGAGCCTTCTCCTTATTACCACACCTCACCCATACAGTCTTAGCACCACGCTGGTCTATAGTCTGTTTTGGCAAGTACTCATAATTCACGGCTACAGTGCATGTTCCTCAGCAAAACAAAATAATAGTAACATTTAAAAAAATGTACCGTACCCGTTTGATCTGCGTTGTATACTTGTACACACTGCCTGTCGGTTATTGTCTGCAGCACCAATGTCCGGAACGATCTAGCCGCTTCTAGAGCGTCCTCTGGTGTCGTTTGCCCCTGCCTCGTACGTGCACAAAGTGACAGTTTGTGCCGTTTTAGAAAAAGCTTTATCCACGTCGGTGAGGCAGCAAATTTGTCCCCAAGCCCAATGTCAGAAGCAGTCTCTTTTGCCTCTAGCTGCAACATGAGTCGCGACATAGGTGCGCCATCCTTTCGTTGGGAGTTGAGCCAAAGGACGATCGACGCTTCGGCCGCCTTGGAGAGCACAGTTGCATCACCAAGACTACGTAAATTTTGGTGCCTGCCGCGGCCCGACTCACACGCAGCACGGATATCAGCGGACTGTTTGGCCCACTTGTTGATCTGCTTCTTTTTAGCTCGTACTGCAGCATCGGTCAGCTCACCGTAGAAGTGTGCAATCGTTTCATCAAGACTGTGACCTTCTTCATTGTAATTTAGAACATCCCTCTTGTGTGAATACTCCACCGCTGTGCGTTGATACGACTTTCGCTTCTTGCCTTGCCCATTTATACGAGGGCGGCCCATGGCTCTGTTGGCTGGTGCTTTTCTGACAATGAAGCGCTGTTTTATCCTAACTGACTCTAAAATTAACTGTCACCCCAAATGTAAGTAACAAAACCACCTGCCAGAAATACCGCTTTCTGATTGGTTTTGGGTAGTCTGACCCTTAGAAGTAAACGACGCTTATGACTACGACGCTACGGTAGTACACTTACTTAATCATCGTTCGAGGAATCATCCTTCGTTGTGTCTCGAGAAAGAGGCTACTAATATCTCCGACAAACGGCTCGATAAGGAAGGTATAAACATCTACGAAGACTCCGTTTCGTGTATTGATGACGTGGGAGCGTGTGCTATATGAAGAGCCAATTGATTGTCAACCAAAGAAGATGAGCCTGGTATTTCAGCTTACCCCCCTGCTCGTGCTTTTGTCCCTTGGCATTCTCTCTTTTCACCTCGGTACAGTCGCTTACTCCAGCGCCTTCTTGGCCTCGCGAGCCTTGCGGCGGCATTCGCGGTCAAGCAGGTCGCAGTTCGACTCAGGCCACGGGAAGGGCTTGGTGCGCATCTTTAGGTACGGGTAAGCGGGAGTCTCCTCCTCGTGGTGCTCGTGGCTCAGGTGGTCACCGATAGCGTACACCGTGTACACTCCGACCAGGCCGATCATGCCCTTGGAGATTGTGCGCCATCGGTACATCTGCTCCTGGGCCTCGTGCTCCGTAGCGCTCGACATGTTGCGGGCGCCAGCACGGAGCGACTGGGTCATAAGACGTGATCCCTTGTTAAGAAGCGACTGCATCAGCGTAGAGAGAGGGTGTTAGTGACCTGCATGCAGCGATTTAAACGACCTGTGCCTCGCTTCCGGCGGTGCAGTCCTCACCATTGTAGAGCGACGTGCTGGCAGCTATGCGATACAAGAACTGAGAGACTGAGGGGGAGCTCAACGAGCGGTTACGATTGGGCCACTTTTCTATAGCGCGAAAACTGGACAGCAAAGAAATACTGTGATACCGCATAACAACTTTTTTATGCATCAAATGAATTCATTGGTCGAAAAGCCAGTGTTACTTCAGAGCTCACTTCAACTTGCGAGATCAATGATCAGATACCCAACCTCTTCAATGAAGGGCCCCGCTGGTTCGATTCGAGCTCAGAGGGCACATCTCCTAGGGGATCAATGGGCCCGGTTAGGATCCGACCTTCGCGTGACTGAGATGAATGCAAAAGCAGCGTCAATATCGTCAACACCAAATAAATAATACTGTGAGCGTTTGAGTTACCTTGATTGCGGGACTTTGTCGACGCGCATGTGGCGGATACATCTGCGCTCTTATGTAGGCAGATCCAGGGCGCGAGAAGGACGAGATCTACACGTAGCAATAAGGCTTAGGTCCCGTGTGTATCCACACTAATGTGCGTACAGGACTTACACTCTCGTGTTTGTCGTTCAGCTGGACCTCCTCAGGTTGCTCCTGGATTTTGCGAATGATTCCTTTCGCTACAAGGTCCGACTTGAGACTCTTCGTGTGGCCTTGCGCTGAGCAGAGAGAATAAATATCAAAGAGGCATTATATAAACAAAACTCATGCGCTGATGTACCGGCGAAGAAGGGCCAAATGGCCTCCGAGATGCTGGCGTAGTCCACTGCTCTTCGTCCTTCCACGTCGACCATTTTCGGGTCAGCTTTGTGGGCCAAGAGGATACGTACAACTTTTCCGTGTTCTTGAAAGGATGCCGCATGTAGAGCTGTCCACCCCGTGCCTTGCCGCCAGGTAGTGTACGTCAGCTAATCTACCCGAAAAAAATACTACAAGTAGTAGTAATAAAACAAGCATACCTTCGTTTCTAGCAGATACGTCGGCGCCTTTGACGAGTAAAAAGGCGACCATGGCATCATTTCCCCACAGAGCAGCAGCACATAGTGGAGTCGTTCCATCTAGCAGTTAGCAGTAGCCATCAGTGACTTTGTATTATTTCACAAAGCACAATTAGAGGTCAACCTTTCCCTGGGGTATCGATTTGCATGCCGTTGTCAAGTAAAAACTCAACCTAGTGGGTTGTCACACCCTCGGTTACGCTTACTACAGACAAACGTCAACACAGCGAGCGTACCATTCCACGAGAGCCGTTGGCTGCTGCCTCTGCAAGGTCAATGTGCGAGCGAATCACTCCTTCTTGTGCCTGCTGGTTGTCAATGTCTGCCATAGTTCGTGTCTTATCTTCCAAGAGAACTTCTTAAGCAATGAAGAAGTCGAAACGGATTTGTGACGCTTCACAACAATGCAAGTCAAAATGCAACAATACCAAAGCACAAAATTGCTAAAAAGCAATGATAGATATTCGGCATGTTTTGTTACGATGTGGTTAAATTCTCCAGACATTTCGCGATCGATACACGATAAACGTTCGTCCCATGCATCGTCGTCTTGCGTCGTGATGAGTGATGTAGATGCCGCTCAACGAAACTCGGGTCAACAATCAAGTTTCCCGAAACGTCAAGTGAAATTTCAGTCCCCACATGCTGATACAGTCCCCACTGGTAACAATAAAACAAAAACACAAGATATACGTTAGTAAAACACTTCATCTACGCAGCAACAACAACAACGTAGACGCACAAATCTCGGCCAACCCGGTACAATGTCGCCGTCCATGACAACTCGGTAGCTTGTGGGGACACAGCTGTCGTAGTGCTGACGGAAGCTCGGGTTGCCCACGCGAGGTCCGCCGAAGTTGTACATGTTGACTTTGATGCTGAAATTTACAGCAAGGTCGTACGCTGCTATAACCGCGAGAGCGCCGCCCATACTGTGGCCTGTGATGTACACCGAAATGCCAGGATTCTCGTCTAGAATGAGTCGCGTCACCTCCTTCAGTTCGTCTCGGATCGACTCGTACGCCAACCAGAATCCTACATGACAGCACAGAATTTAGACAGCAGGTACATTTAACACACGCATCAAGGCCAACTCACCCCGATGTACTCGTGGCAACGCCATGTTCAACAAAGGAACCTTCGCAGCGACATCCTTGACTTTTTCAAGACACGATTTCCTCCAACGCAGCCCTCGAGATTTTATCCACAGCACCGTCTGGTCCGCTCGAAGGTTGCTCTTCCAGTTGGCTTTACTGGTTGTGCCTCGGAAGGATATGACTAATCGTCGATGATCTTCTTGGCTCCAAGCGACGACGACGTGTGTATCCGTGAGGTTACTTCGTAGATGAGTGATCAGCTCAAAGCCATATCTCTCCAGTGCGAGTTCACCGTAGCCAGACGACGACGGACACCCAGGAGGATCGAAGTAAGCTTGATACGCCAACTCCAGCAACCAACCAGCCGTCTCCACGCAAAACAAATTCGAATCCGGTGTAAGGAAGCCGTACGAGTCCACGCGTGGCTTCTCTTCGACATGGAACGCAGTGGAGGTTAGAAGTCCCGTACTGTCTCCCGCAAGTGGAGGCAGATGCACGAACATGACCAAGTAGACATACACCGACAGGAACAGGAACTTTCCCAATGATGGATGACCCGTGTGCATCTTAGCGAAAGTATGGACTGAGTCTTGGATGAACGCATCGTAGCCGACAAAGTACCACGATTGAGTCAGGTGGAAGATCAGGAGAGCTGACAGCAACAAGGTGTAGACGAGAATAAGCAGTGTCTCCAGTACGAGGAATCGATACGACAGCTGCTTGAAGCGCGTTGCCATGTACGGTAATGCCTTCAGATAGCGACCCGATCTTGCTCCAACTGTCAAGATCCACGCGAGCCAAAACAGCACCAAACTCGTCCGAATGAAGCCAAGAAGCGCATACAGCTCTTTGTGGTGGAAATCATGAGTCGATGATGCTTCTTCCGCTCGGAAGAATAACTTTGGCATCCGTAGCACAGTCATATACGTGTCCACCGCGAAAAGCACCAGACCAAAGAGAGCTTTCGTGCCAAACGAACATCGTCGAGAAGAGAAATCTCCACTGTGCTGGTCCATCAGACTCAACCAAAACACGTAGAAGAAAGCCTCTGCAAATGATTGGCATGTGATGGATACGAATCGTGTGCGCATGCTCACAGTGGTGTACAGCTCAGATACTGCGTACACGGGGTTCTGCCAGAGTACGAGCACGACACCGACGCCGAGCAACCATTTTTGCACGGTAAGAACTTGACTCCACGATCCACCGTGGAAATTTAACACCGAAATGAACCAACAAGGAAGCGTCAAGATGGATACAAGCACCAACACCCCACGAACAACGACTTCGCCCACATGAATAGCTGGTTTCCTACCGATAAAACGCGGTGAGAAGAGCAATTAATACACGACCAACAACAAAGAATACAATGGTACGCGTACGTGTATGCAAACTCGTAGACCACGTCCTTGCCAAAGACATTCGGATAGAGTCCCCTGAAGGTCACGACAGCGAAGTATGCGTCGTATCCACTGCCACCCTGCAACAACCAATATTCGTCGTAAGTACGATAAAGCGAGAAGCCACTGCTTTGCGCTTACCAGTCGGTCCACGTCTTGCGTAATCTCCATGATCCTCACAATTTCACATGGACCTGCTGATCGACAGCTGACCCAAATACTCTGATTGCGTTCATCTACAACAAGGTCCTTCGTGGCTGGTGTCACGTCGTGGTCAATGCCGTACAGTCTGGCATCATAGGTCAACACGTATCCTGCGTCTTGCTCCACCTCTTCGTCCTCAACCTCGGAGATACTCGTCGCTTGATTCGCTAAACTATTCTTCACTCCTCGGTCCATCGTCCATGCAGTCCCCACTCGTTGTAGCTCTTGAAACGTATTGCTATTCTCTAGCGACGACAGCATTTCTGACAACGTTGAAGTGTTCACCTGCTCCCGAACGTCAAGCTTGATCTCGATGGATCCGGTATACCGTGAGACGTTGGCCACATAGGCTGCCCATTGAGCGATATTCCTCGTCTTGTCCACCTGAATACAGGGCTCTCTCCTCATTTCGTCCTTGCATACTGCTCCTGAAAACTCGATCGCCTGAAGTTGAAGTGCACAGAATCAGATTATCTTCGAGACTAATTTCTGATTCTATAAGATTCACCGCACCGTTTCCAGGTATCCTTTGCTCTGTAGATAGGGCAGCATCATCGCCAGTAAGAACGCCAGGTACGTCACCCATAGCACTGCCGTAGCAGCTCGTGATGACAGCGTTTCCAGCCGAATTTGTGGCTCGAATACATGTCTCTGTTTCTGATTCTCAAGTGAATTGGTGGCAGTAGTCTCTACTCCTAATAGAGGCGCCGTCGAAGATGCTGTAGGCATCCTCGAGTGCATCTCGTACGAGTCGCGGAAGAGCTCCGAAGACGCATAACCAGTGGACTGGAACAGTAGCGGGCGATACACGCGTTCTTCCTCCGCATCTTCATCACCCAGTGCCGCGCCGCCCTGCCGGTCAAGCGGCATCTTGAATCTGATTCCAGAAAAGTGATTTCACTGAATTTTGGCCAATGAGAAATGGTTCAGTTATCGAATTTCGTGTAGTAAACCTCAAGTTGAAGTTGTCTTTTTAACTATAGGAAGTTGCCCCACTGTTCATCCGTGGTCTCGGGGGCTCTCATTTGCTCTGGTTGGCTGCGCGCGAAGGAAGACATGCTGCGGTCCATGGGTACGCTCACGTCTTTGTGGAAGCTCGTGGTGGATCGCACGTCCGGCGTGAAGGTTGAGACGGCGCTGCTCATTGGCGGATCTATCGGTTGCATGGGAGCAGGTACAGGAGTGGAGAATGCGTCGTCGTATGGCGATGGGGCTGTTGGCAATGATGCTGCAGTATCGGCTGCGTTGCTGAGTGGTGTGGACGTGTGGACAGGCTCGCGTTGTGGTACTGGATCGTTGCAGAGACGCACGTGGTCTCCGCTAAAGAGACGAGTCGTGTCTTTCGGCCACTTTTTGAACTCTCGGATGTTTTCACTGGTTGATCGAACTTCCAGAACACCCGACCAACTAGAATCTGACTCGAGGGTCATTGTCAATACAGCGGTGATGTATGATCCCCATCGTGTCTGAGTGACCATAGCAATCTGAAAAGTACACACAGAGAGTCAGTGTGAGCACGATAGAAATCAATACAGCGGTCAACGTACGTGAAAGTGCATCGGCAGGTCGAGTAGCAATTCAGAAACAACCGCCAGCTTTGCATTCATGACGTGGAGTGCGTGCTGGCAAGCTCCGAGTTTCTGTGCTTTTGATTCGGGAGCTTTGACTCGCCACAAGACACCCGAGTTAGCGCTACAGTGCAGTGGACATACAGTTAACGATGATGAACAACTTAACAAGTAGGAATCACGCCATTATACCTTTGCCAGCAGTGCCGGAAGAATGAACCAGTCGCAATTTGAGGCTGCGGAAGTCGCAGTAACGTGTCGAAATGCAGCACGTATCGGTCACTGAATGCCAGATAGATTGGCGTGGGAGATGTCTCCTCAGCAGGAATGTCCCCCATCGTGTCTCCGTCTTGGCTAGGATCTTGGACTAGCACCGCTTGCAGCAGGAACGTAACTTGAGTGAACTTACATACTCGGAACTTCTTCTGAGCTTTAATCACACCAAATGGCGGTAAGCTCGTGCAGCCTCCACTTGTACCAACACTGACGGTCTCTCCAGAACGTAACATACGTAACTTTAAATCTTTCGATGCATCCACGCATTGAACAACCCCGACACCCCCAAGCGGACGAAATTGGATTTCCAGATCGCTCAAAGCCCAAGTAGTGAGATTGCAGCAGCTGACATCCAGTGTAACCACATCTTCCTTCTTAGACAGGGGGTGGTGGTGAGATATCCGGATGGAGACGGGGTCAGCACTACCGGAAACAGTGATCGGCTCTCGATATTCTTCATCGTTAGGACGGTCCATGTCTTCAACGTGTTTTCGTGGTAGGAAAATGTCTCGAGGGTCGAATATCTCTTTCGAAAACTGAGTCTCCAGTGTTGATGCTAAATCTGTTGGCGGTGTCGAAAGCTGTGCCATTACATCTTCAATCCTACGCAACACAGAGACATACAACGTATTGATTAAACCAAGACTGCATCAGAGTATCTACTTAACGCTTAAACGTACACACGGTACTGCTGGGATGTGATCGCGGGGGGACTTCCCGCTGCTGATAACGTTGCGATCATTTTCTCGCACAGTTGGAGAAATTGTGGCTGCGTTTGTGGCTGGAGCTGAGCTAGTAGTGTAATGCAGTCGCCAATGACCATCAGTGCGTCGACGTTGTTAGCATCGCCTGCGCGCTCCCGGCTTCCAGGTATTTCCTCGACACCAGCACCAAGTAAACCATCGTCGAAAGTGGCTCCTTCCAACTCGTCGTCGTCATTCCAGATAGCAGTGAACAACCGGCCAGTCTCGCACTGAAGCTCTCGCACTAGAGCGTTGAAAGGTACGTGAGTAGCGTAATTACGATGGAGACGAACGCCAATCCAAAGTATTTGAAGACGGGCACATTGAGACGCGATCTGGGCCATGGTAGGGAACAGTTCTTGCTGGAAAAAGTCTAAAGACTCACGAAGTGCAAGCTCGGGACACGCCAGCATATCCTGGAAATGGGAGGTCAGTAATCCCGTGTAGTACACGATGTTCTCGCTCATCTCGCAAGAGCGAAGATACGCCTTTGGCGAGGTAGTAGCAGAGCCACCTAATTTCAGTAGCAAGAGCCCTCGAAACACTCTCAAAGCAATGAGCTGCGATATTTGATGCTCCACATTACGTCGCGGTGGTGACGACAGCTCGATCGTATGGGAGAGAGCTTGAAACAGTGCTCGAAACACTTCGGAGCCATTCGTTCGTGGTGATAGCCGTGAGAACCCTTTGGGTTGTCTGAAGAATGCCATTGTGCACAATCCTTGGAGCAGTTGAAAGTCTCGGTTGGCGACAACATGCTCGGCGATCGTGTCCATGAGCGTCTGCACGAGATCACGTCGGTCTTTGTCATGATCCAAAAGGTAAATCGCTTCGGTTGTACGCACGAAGAGCGACTGGCAGTTGACGCCAGATAACCAGGCAAAGGTTTTCACCAACATCCCACAGAGCTCGAGCTTGAGCTCGGAACTAGAGGCACCATTGTTGTTGCTTCGGTTGGCAAGATAGCACTGTGCGATCAAGTGGTTGGCCAGTTGAGCGGCCCACCGCATGCGAGTGAACGTCTGTAAGGGGTGCGCCAACAGAATGAAGATAGCTCGACACATATTCGTAGCCTGAGCCAACGACACGCGTCTGGATACGGTAGGAAATGCCCAGGATTCGAGCAGACCACGCACGAGTTCATCCACTCGAACAGGCTCAGTGGAAGCATGAGGCGCGTCGTCGTCATCTCCGTCTTCGATGTTGTTATCTTCGGTATCAATTTCAATGCACGGCACACTCACACTGGGACATCTCGCCCCACTCCGTTCCATCATGGTGTAAAGCAGCATCGAAATCCACAACATCGCGTCTGACTGCTGCTTCATGGGTAGACTACGAGCTGTAGCTATCAGCGCTCGAATGCGTGGGAAGGCTTGCTTGTAGACCACGGAAGTGACATCATCGATAGGTGCTTGGACGCGGAGAGATTCCTGAATACTCGGAAAGAATGGAGCCATCGTACTGGAACGTGCGAACAAGCTCGTTAAAGCCGTAAATGCGGTACCAGCAGCCCAAGGAGCACTCTGAGATTGCCCGTCAAATGACAGGGTGTGGAAGATGAGCTTCCAACAATCGTTGACCATCGTCTCCAGATCTTGCTGACAGCAAATTCGTGCCTCGTGCGACTCGAATGGGAAGACATACAGTCCGTCCCCAGCGACATTGATAGCCACGTCTAACGTTAATTGCGACAGCGTCGTAATAGCGTTGCAGCGAACTTCGATATCCTCGTGGGTCAGAATTGAACGCAGCTTATTCATGGGCTCCCTTTCGGGAGTCAGCAAAAAGCCAAGCACAAGAGGCATCGGAACCTGTCTAAGTACTGGGATTGCAGCGGCCAACGCTGACGTATTCTCGGAGCTGCCCAGCTCATTCACAACCGCTTCTATGATGAACTTCCAGACTTCGTGTGTGGAGCAGCCAGGACCAATTCCAGCGAGTTGAAACCCAAGAATTTTCATAGCGGGGATGCCTTCCGGTTTTAGACATTCCTGCGTGTGTGAATCAAGAGGTTAGAGTCTGTCGAACTTTTCTGGTTAGCGTCCTTACCTCCAATCCCTCGCGATATTCACGTAAAGTCAAAGCATTCGGTCTGACAGAAGCGAGTTGTAGCAACTTTTGCACCTGAGCTTGTGCTCTCTTTGTGCTGGTAGCCGAATCTCCGCCACCACCTAAGCTCTCCTGCAGCATCTTGTACACAAATGCTGTTGATCGTTACGATGGGGGCGAACGATCCTTGGGTTGCCAACGTCCTTTGGTAAAAACGACCGGTGACATTAGGATGGCTACATCTTAGTTCTCTTATTTCTGTTGAGAATTCTTCTAATCTAAGATTATTTGAGATGGGTCTCATCGCTGAGAGTGTAGGCCTGAAGTGTGCTGCTTTAAGTGTTGGGACTCTCAACGTCCAACTCTTTCCTTATGCAAATAGCTGGCTTATGCTCTCCAGTTTCTTTCGACTGGTAGTTTTTTTCGCGCTAGCGTGTAGGCCAAAACTTAGTTTAGTAGGAATCGAAAGAGATGAGCCCGTAGGAGACAAACATCGGGACGGGTCTATAGTCAACTTTACTACTCTGCTTTCTCATGGACACTCCTATTTCGTGAAGGTAGTAGCGCTCAAGCTAAGTATTAGCGCAGTAGGCTCATCGGTGATCTCTTCGTGATGAACGGTGATTTGAAACAGACAACCCCTGCTTCCCCCAAAATACGGTCCTTGTTGACAGATTCAAATTTCTCGGACCAAGATTGCCGAAAGCTTCGAGACTGGGAGCGCGCTTTACTGCAGGATATTAAGGGGAACGCAGTAGATCTGGTAGATTTCCGCTCAGTCAAGTTTGACTGTGCCACGAAGGACCTGGATGCATTGTATCCGGGTGTGTGCTACCCCCACGAGGGTATCCTGGATGGCCTATGTCTTGATGAGCTAGACTCTGCGGTGAGGAAGCAGGCAGGTTTGTTGAGCGGAACCGACATCACAGGGAAACCCTGGGCAATGCCGTCGGAATGTGCTTTCGATCGGTGCCGGAGACCAATTTCACGTGAGGTGGAGCGCTAATTTAATCGTCTGTATTCCAATAATCAGACCATTATTTGGGTATGTGAGGTTTGATATGTTGGACACTAAAGTTATCAAGAAGGAGAAGAAGAAGCCTCGACGAGTTCTGCAATACAAGAAGTCCAGCCGGGCGTATACACTGCGAAGGTTAGGAATACTGGGGAAATCTGCTTATTCACGCTATGGGAGCTAATATCTAGTTTGTTTTAAGAAAAAAGATATCCAGGATGCACAGGCTCGACGCTTGAGTAGAAACTGCAATTAAAAACGAAATGGGACAAAGGGTGCCGCTTTTGATGTGATATTGGATTCACAGTCGTCGAAGGTTTTTCAGAATCAAACTTTTCTGTTTTAAATCCGATTTTGCTCAAATTTTCTGAGTGTCTTATGTGTGTACTGAGTCCAGTATGCGGAAAATTTAAAAGAAAAAAACGCTTGGTTTGATTGGTCCCTTTGGTCTCAACTATCTTTTAAGCCAGCCGCATGGTCGTATTCTGACTGTGTAAGGGTGTAGCCTGCCAAACTCGATACGGTGTACGAAATCAAATTCGATATTAGCTGAGGTTTCGCGCATGCTAAATATGGGTTCCTGCCAAAGGCGACGCCATGCGCTCGGTATTACCCCAATGGCGTCGTCGAAGAGAAGTCGAACCCAGCCCCCTGTCAAGGAACTTCGAGCAGGTAAAGTTTCTAAAATGCTTAATTAAGTTGCTTGAATATTTACAATACAGGGCTTACCGCATTTAAAATGTTTTTCGACTGTTGAGAATCTGTTCGACACATCGTTTCTGGTACAAAGTGGATCGCTCGAAATTGGAGTGGACAATGCCACCGGCCTTCTGTATCCAGTAGACTGCAAATGATGTTTGAGACGTATCATATTAGAGATAGATATTAATTAATAGAGGGGCTCTCTCAACCAGCTGTTTGGCTGAGAGCCGTTGGTCGGGGAGACCAGCACACTTTGCTTTCTCCCCGCCAGACCCCAGACGGTCGTCCTCTCCTCTTCAGGGACAGGTTTTTTACACTGGTAGCACTTGTTGGTCTAGACTCGACAACCATGGTCCCTGCTACGCGCAAGAACGACCAGGACGCGCTACCCACGGGAGGAGAGAGACAAGCGGAGTTGGAAGCTCAGCTCGCACAGCGAGCCGAGATGGCAGCACGCCAAGCTAAAAACCAAGCGCAACACTCTCCGACCAACGCCAAACCTCGCGTTCCGAGCAGTCTGCCTAAGTATAAGGAGAAGCGCGATGACGACGTGCGCCAGTGGATTTTCCAAGTGGAGACACTATGCCGAATCAATGGCCACGATGCGACGGACGACAACTACACGCTGCTTTCGATTGCTGGGACAGCGATGGAGGAACCTGCGTCAGAATTGTTTCTGTTCTGGGCCTCAAGAGCGCCTGCGGGCGAGCAGACGTGGCGTCGGTTCACGAATGACACCCTCGCACACTTCGAAGCCTCCAACTACCAAGCGGTGCTGCGGCAGAAGCTACGTGAACTCCGCCAGGTCAATGACATCGAAGAGTACAATGGAAAATACTCGTCGTTAATCTTCCGCGCTGAGGACATGAGTGAAGTCGACCAAGTCAGCTACAATTGTGATGGCCTCAAGCGGGTGACACAGGCCTACGTCGAGCTGCAAAGCGCGACAATGCTGAGTGAGGCAATGGACCAAGCTGCCAAGTATGAGATGTCTCATTTCGGTGGTGAACGCAAGCCGGCTCGTGAGAAACCACAGCGTGAGCAACAATCCCGTGGACGGGTGACATCTAATCAGTCGAACGACAAGAAGCCGCTCAGCAAAAAGTTCTTCAAGCCAGACCACTACGCCCCTATGAGACAGACCAAGGAAGGACCGGTGTGCTACTACAGCAAGAAGCCAGGACACTTCAAGCGTGACTGCAAGAAGCTGAAGAGCGACGAGGAAACGAGCAGCCACGCCAGTAGAAGAGGGACCTGACGTTGCGAAGGTTAGTGAAGACGATTTAACCGTAAACGAGGTTACGTTGAATCTGCTTTGCGAAGACCCTCTCGTCTATACTCGTGCATCGTTGTTTTCGATTGAAGGGTCAATGGTACAGGATGGGAACAACTTCGCTACCAAGTACCAGTTGGACTGCGGTGCTACGACCGTCTACGTATGACGTGGATTTGCCAAGAAGAATGAACTTAAGACACGCATTTATCCTGATCGGACCATCAAAGTAAAGCTTGGTGACAACAAGATTGAAGTGTCTACCCTGACGTTGGTGAAGATTGAGATCCGATTCCATGATGTCCCGGATTATCAGTGTGTTGCGGTTGTCTTTGATACTCCTGCGGAGTTTGACTGTGTATTCGGGATGCCATTCTTTGTGGATGTACATCCGGATATCGACTGGAAGAATCAATGCTTCAATATATGCGTCTCAGATGGAGCCTCGACGGCGGACATTTCGACTCCCTGTCGGAAGTGCAGTCCGGTTAATGGCTCTGTGCTTCAGGATGCTGTGGATCGCGAAAGCTCTTCCGCGATAGGTTGTGATTCCTGTCGAGCCGCCGTGCCAGAAACACAGCTGGAGGGCGGAGTTGAAGGCGTTGAAAGGCCAGCTGAGGACGTGGGGAAGCTCTCAAAGCGTGAGAAGAAGAACGCCAGAGCTGAATCAATATTTACTCTTGGAGTTGTTGACTCGGAAGGAGCTGAGACCCAGTACATCACAAGGAAGAAGCTACGGAAGTTCTTACGGCTACCTGCGAGGATCCAACCAGAACATGATTTCATGGTTGTGCTGACGAATGATACGGTCAGAGAGATCGAGCGAGACATCAGGAGGAACGATGAAATTGACAACGTTGAATCGGAGAAAATAGCGATTCCTGAGCACGGACTGGGAGACCTTTAAGGATAACCCAGCGTATACTGTTCTTGTCGAGTACAAGGATAGTGTATTCAAGCCGGAGTTGCCCGATGGACTACCAATGGAGCGCGAAATCGGACACCGTATCGACGTGAAGGACCCAAGCATTGCAATGTATCGACAGCAGTGGCGTCTTTCGCCGGAGCAGAAGGCAGAGATCGACAAGTGGGTACGCGAGATGATTGTGAAGGGGCTAATTCGACTGAGCATCAGCCCTCACGCAGCACCGACTTTCTGTGTGCGGAAACCTGTGGGATAGCGCATTGTCCATGACTACCGGTGCGTGAACAGCAGCACAATCCGACAGAGCGTACCCATGACGCGAAAGGAAGACGTTTTCGACAGTATGGCCGGTGCTTATTACTTTTCTTTTCGTGTAATGATTTAATGTCAGCGTACTACCCAGTTCGGATGAAGATAGATCATGTCAAGTACACAGCGTTCCAAGCTCCAAGCGGTCTCTACGAATAACTGGTGCTATCTATGGGAGTCAGCAATGCCCCTGCGACCATGCATCGACTGACGTCGTCATTGTTCAAGGGGTTGTTGCACACTAGTTCATTTTACGATGACATCTACGTGTTTACGAAGTCAAAGAACATTGACGATCACTTGCAAGCTCCGCGTGACGTGTTGGAGATTCTAAAGGAGAACAAGCTGTATGTGAAGTTGTCCAAGTGTGTGTTCTGCGCTGAAGAGATCCAGTGTCTTGGTGATTTTATTGGTCGGAACGGAGTTCGCATCGACCCAGACAAGGTGCAGACAATCCGAGATTGGCCAGTACCAAGAGCCCAAAGTAGCTTCACAGCTTCTCAGTTTGACCGGATACGTCCAACGATTCTGCGAGCAGTACGCTGAGCTGACAGCACCGCTGTTTACTCTATTGAAAAAGAAGAATCAACGCAATTCGGAGACTACGCCCCACGCAGCGCAACTGAAGATCTTCAAGGATCTGAAGCGACGACTCTCAGATACGCCGGTGCTGCAATTACCTGATTTCACGTCACAGATGCACTTACGTACGGATGCAAGCCAGTTTGTGGTGCCGTTCCAAGTCGTCGATGGGGTCGAGCGACCAATCGAACACATTAGCCGGAAGATGAAATCAGCGGAGCTCAAGTATCCGACGCAACTGCAGGAACTACTTGCAATCGTCAATGCTTTAGCAGCGTTTCGAAATTATTGCTTAGATCGACCGGTAATGATTGAGACGGACCACAAGTCACACGAGGGCATTTTCCAGCAGAAGATGGCGAATCGACGGTTAACCCGGTGGTACGACATCCTCGCGGAATACCAACCAGTTTATACGTACCGGAACTAACGTATTTCTTGAAACAACTATATTTCATGCAACGACGCGTAAAAAGCTTGGAAGACGACAATTTCTTTATATTTTCACCCCTTCTTCCAACCAACCTCCATATTGTAGCTGCAAAAACGTTTTATTGTAGTATTGAGTAGAATATAAGACATTCAAACCGCCAAAAAACAGTTTATTGAGCTGGTTTAGCTACTCCAAACCGACCATTACTCTCCCGTGGTCCAAACGGAACAATACCCGCACGAATAAAACCCCTCTGAATGGTCTTAGCGGGAACTTCATTCCAAGCTTGGACAACGATGCGAGTTATGAGATCGCGGCGGGCGGCTGGGTCGGGAGAGAAGCCGTTGTCGATGTGGTGGGCTACATAGAGCTCACGACATCGCTTCTTAAACACTCGCATGACAGAAACGTCCATCGGTTGCGCCACGCCCGTAATTCCAGACGGGATGAACTCGACCTCAGTACTGCATTCACCTTCTAACTTCAGTCTAACAGAGTCCATCTTGTGTGGTTTTAGGCTGTCTAAAAGTAGAAATCGAGTACCAGATACGGTGGGCTTCCAGACCTAGATTTATAAAAAAAGAGCATTCAAATTAGAACTTCAGCGACAGTAAAAATGAAACTGTGGCTCACCTCGTCAATCCAATAGAGCATGCGTGACTCGTCACAATAAGCTTTTTCTGAACTGTCAGAATAGCTTGGTGAAGATGCAACGGATTTTGCTGCACTTCCTCCTCGGCAGTAGCACCAACAACTCCAGCGAAGATAATCATCGGTGGGAGCTTATCCCCGGTGGCGGACGCACAGAGAAAAACAGAAGATCTAAAAGCATTTTCCGTCATCCCTAAACATAATAAAATATTAGAAAACGTTAAAATAATAAAAGGAAAACATGTTTTACCTTGGACGACGTCGACGTGTTTGGCACCCACGAAGTCGATCGTCGTGTTGGGGTTCATGTCGATGTAGACTGCCGTTTGATCCATGTTGAAGACAGACGCGAACTTAGCAGAACCAACAATGTGGGACACCACACTAGACTCCTCTAAACTGTATTGAACAGTTTTAGAAAACTCGTCAGCAATTTTCTAGAAACATTTATAAAAATGAAACATTAGAATGATAAAACCAAATTAGAGAGCTCTTACAATGCAAACACAGGTTACCTCCATTTCAATTCGTTTTTTGGTGCCCCGGTGAGTGATGCGCCGAATGGACAAGCGGTATCGTCTGCGAAATCTGTGCAGGTACATGATTGCCGCCATCTCAGAGCGACCAGAGAAAAACTCGGGTTCAAATCGGGCTGCCATGATAAGAAGGCATTCAGTCGTCACACCTGTACAATATACATAGAAAAAAGAGTTTTCAAATGTTTCCTAAATTCCACCAGCCATAAAGGTCAATTGTTTTACAGCGGGATTTGTTTGCGCGCATTTCAATAACCCAGTTAAGCAATCTGTCGTACATAAGTAAGAAAAATAACAGTGTTAGCGATAAAACGTAATTGTTAATTCTTCAAAGCTTTACCTTCGATCCATTGCCAAGAACCTAGGCTTTGGGCCCCGCTTGCCTTCGGTGACAAAGGTTTTGTTGGGCGTATCCTTTGCAGCCACTTCGACACGCTTTGCGTCTTGAACCCAGCGCCACAACGTCGTCCTGCTAACGTCGTACTCGTCGGGATTCCTTGAGCTTTTGCCGCTTGCACCGCTTCGTGCTTCTTGCGATTCTTGTTGGGTGATGTCCTGCCCATTTAGAAAATGAATATTTAAGCAATCTAGCTCGCTAGTGGTGCTGCCCGCCACCAGTACTTCTGGCGGGAAAATTAGTGCAGGGTTATGAGTATTTACGTTTTTTTCAGTTCTTACGATTTTACTTCAAAAGCGTTTTTACGATGTTGCAAGAAATACGTTAATTCCGGTACTTACCTGGAGCGAAGAATGGTATTGCGGACGCCCTTATTCGAAGACCGGATATCAAGCCTGAAACAAAGTAGTTCCATGATTTGCTTGTCCCAAGTTTCAGAGACGAGTTACCAGCTTCGCGTTGCGGAAATTCAACCTACGAATGACCTTATCAAGTCCGTTATCAGCGGGTATACAAAAGACAAAGACATTCGGGAGAGTCGACGCGCGATCGAGCGGCGTGGAACGAAATCAGGCGTTTGTGGTGTATCTGAGAAACAGTACAAGCCTTTCTTCGAGGAGAAGAACTTACTCTGGTATCAAGGAGCGACTGACGAAAAACCTCGGATCGTTGTCCCGAACGTGGTAGCGCCGAAACATCGCGTTATCGCTGAAATACACGATTCCAATTACGGTGGTCATCCCGGCACGGAACACACATTCCTGAAGCTACGTGCTGACTGGTATTGGCCGCGGATGGTCCGTACGATCAGGAAGTACATCACCGATTGTGAAGAGTGCAGACGGAACAACCCTCGATTGACGAAGACCGGGAAGTTGGAGCCTCTACAGATTCCGGAAGAATGATGGCGTTCGATTTCAATGGATTTCATCACGGATTTACCGGACACGAAGAGCGGGAAGAACTCGATTTGGGTAGTTGTGGATCGGTCGACCAAGCGTTCAAATTTCATCGCGATGACAAGACGGTTTCTGCTAAAGAGGTCGCGACACTGTTTATCAACAACATCTGGAAGCTTCACGGTCTACCGCAAAACATTGTGTCGGATAGAGATACCACGTTCGTCTCTGGATTCCGGAGCCAAGTTTTTGACAATGTGGGCACTAAACTCAAGATGACAGTAGCATACCGAGCTCAAGGTGATGGACAAACAGAGAGGATGAACCGGACACTAGAAGAGTACCTCCGCTGTTTCGTATCCCCGCGACAGGATGACTGGGATGTGCACCTTGCGAATGCATAGTTTGCCATCAACTTAGCCATCAACTCGAGCATCAAGATGTCGTCATTAGAAGCTGACATTGGCTACGTCCCGCACAACATACAGACAAGGACGGTGAAACTCACCCCCCCCCCCGTAGACATGCATTTTGAAATCATTTTTAAAAAGGCCAACAAGACAAAAAAAACTCGACCCCTTTCGTGGTCTCACCTGCGATTGGTAAAAATTAAACCGACCCAACAGTTTATAAAAAGTAGAAAAAAAACAATTTGAACAAACGCACACCACCGAAAAAAAAAACAAAAACGTGTATTATTTTGCTCTACACCATCACGACAGGGTCTTTTGGGATTGCGTTTTCAAAGCTTTTAATAACACATTCCGTAGATATGTTCTCTCACGCTCTAATTGTGCGTGTTACGGCAGCCAGACGCTTTTCCTTCGCGGTTCTTGTAGCGGCAACCTTCTCTCGTAGCCATTAAGCTGTCAACTTTTTCTTGAGTGGTCCCATAACGCCCACGTCAAGGAGCTGACTCACAGAGGTGCTGTTAGCAGACACGGGGACCACAATTGCAGAGGTCTCTTCAGCCACAACGCTCTGACCTGTTACGGAAATATGCGAGTCGAAATCGTCCAGCAAGAGGACTGACGGGGCATCAATATCGTACTTTAGCAAGCTCAATACGTACGTTTGCCACACTGTGGCGTCCATCCAGCCTTTTTCTTTGACGGTGTACACGTGGCCTGCAGGATACGTCGGAAGTTCATCCTTCTCCACAGTCCCGCCCGGCATTCCTCGTAGTATGAACAGTATTGGGTTTTTTTCCTGGAAGATAAATAAGTTAGTTTAAACATAATAAAGTCATCAAATCATCAAACAAAATTTACCACCCGCTCTAATGGTAAGAACTGCAGTGAGTCTACCAGAGATTTTCTGCGTGTGCTTCACTTTAGCGGAGCCACGACGGCCTTTGAGGGCCCAAATCTTGTGGGGTGGGGTGTCAAAATATATTGCTGTCTCGTCGATATTGTATATGGCGGATTGCTGGAAGTGAGAATGCTGTTTCCAAACCTCTATGGCAAAGTTCAAATGGATTTCTTGTAGTGCATCTTCATCCTTTTTAGTAAATTGCGGTTTCTGAACAGAAAAATCATGGCTACAACATTAAGAAAAGAAATGTAAGCAATAAATATTGATTAAAAAAACAAATAAAATAGGATAAATTGCTAAAACGTTTGATTAGACCAGCATATGGTAAAAAGAGATGCTTTCCGAGCTGCAAAACCGCTGGCACATACGCATCAACGCGCTCAATGCGCTGAGGAGATGATTTATCGGCTAAATACTACTCCAGCCAAGCCCCCTGCTCCATCTTCATATACTCGATCATGCCTCCAGTACACAAATACTATATATACACGTTAGAATCTGCAATAAAGAATATATCTGGATGAAGATTTACCTCTTCATCCCGACGGACGTCTTTCATGAAGGTGAACAATTCGTGCTCAAATGTGATTTTAGTCTTTGCGACCTGTCCTTTTGTCGTTCTGCTTGTCTAGGGTCCCTTGAGGTCAAACAGCAGCTTTGCCTTCTTTCTCCAGCCTTTCAATGTACCTAATGGAATATTAAGCGCCCGAGCGATAGGCTTACATCCCTCCAGAGCCACCCGCTCGAGCGCTTCCCGTCTCTGCTTGACGGTGTAGTTGTTCTGCCGATGAGGTGCGTCCATCACTTCGTAGAAACAGCAATAGCGGGATTGTTTATACGGCGCCAGTATGGATGAATATACACGTCTTTCCGACAGACACAAAGGCAAGATTGTGAATATGTGATTAATATCCAATCATATACTACAATTTACCTTAATTCAACCAATTAGGTCGCACAGGAGCAGGTTCTTCATTCCGACACTTTCTGACAAATATTTGTCGGAAGCTAGAGCTAGCTATTTAGAAACCAATACTGAATTTAAGTCGTGTAAGGAACATGTCAATATTTTTGTGGCTCCGACAATGCGGTATACCTCCTACTTTAGGTTAAAATTGAGCAGTGGTGTTAAGGTACACTCAAACAGTCATGTCCAGTATTACAAAAAGCAGAAAAGAAAAGCAGCAACCAGCATGAGCTTCTCCGCACTTATCCCTACAAACACGCAAAAAGCGCGTACTACCGGAATAGGCGCGTTCGAGCGTATGCTTAAAGTCGAGGATGTATCCATGGACGTTGTCCGAGCATGCATTTTCAGTGACAGCTCTGGAAAGACCTTAGCGGCCGTGATGGATCGTTTTGGCTACTATCTCGCCACATGCGAAGGTAAGAAAGGTAAGTTGGCGCCCAACACCGCCATTTCTTACTTTAGAAACGTGAAGATTTGGTTTTTTATGAGTATCCTCATCTTAGAGTACCAACCGAGTTAATTTTGCTTAAACAAGGGAAGACTCTCGCTCATCCGCAAATCCGCAAAGGCGGATTTGCGCTCACTAATTTGCTATGTGTACAAAACAGCATTCGTCGCCTCGGATTACGAAGATGCAGCGCTTGCGTGCCTTATGTGGCATTGCTTCGGCCGTTCATCAGATCTCGGCTTCGTCACAAAGCAGCACATTACAATGTCAGCTGACAACGTTTTCTACATTCGGATGCTACGAATGAAAACAGCTGAGGAGCAAGGCCTCACGCTCGTATCTGATCGGGCAGATTTTGTGACCTGCCCGCTGCACACGCTCGCAGTAGCCTTGGTGATGCAGGAGTCGCCTTGTGTGTCCCTGCTAAGCCAACTTCCTTCTCTTATGACAACGTCTGCGCCCTCACTTGATGCAGGAGCACCCCTTCTCGATGTACTACGAGTACCTTCGGTCAATGCTGCCATCTCTTCGCAGCTTCCTGCAGCAGGGATGACTGACCCGGCGGCCGCCACTCTGCGAAGCGTCCCGAGCTCCGCTGCAGCCAACCCTTCAGCGACCAACCAAGCTCGCGGTGACGACGGGGTTCAAGCGTATGTGAACCGGTTCCTTAAGCGGGTGTCGGATCCTGCAGGAGCCTCATTCAACTTGACCTCGCACTCCTTCAGGCGGGGCGGGGCGCAGCATGCAAACGGGGACGAGCAGCTGGCTGCACAGTGGATCTTTGATCGTGGATCATGGGACATGACGCGCACCAACAAAGGATTCGCCTACGTATTCAACACGCCACGCAAGGACCGTAAAGTAGCACGGGTCTTGAGAGGGTGGGCTGCGGACGAGGCACCGACGATTCTTGATGTTGCCATTCTCGACCATGGGGCACAGGAGCGCATGACCCGGTTGCAGGAGTTGCGGCTCGCTTCCTGTGTAGGGCTGAAGAACAACAAGCTAAACGTGAGTCGCAAGGTAATTGGGGTCCTTACCGCCTACCTAATTAGGCATTTCCCGGAAGTGAAGACTCTGGAACCCAGGAGCTTGTTCGTTGTTCGAGTGGAAGAATGCTTGGAAGCAGCTGACATCTCCCACACCGACCTGCTGGCGTGGTCGGTCGCGCTGAGCCATGTCGCCTCCAAACCTGCTCAACAAAGGAAGGACACTGAAAAGAACGGCTGCAATCGAACGGAGTGTCATCACGCTGCTGTCATCAATGAGCTTATCGAAAGCAATAGGCTGTTGTCTGCACGCCTACTGATGCTAGAGGCTGCAATCCTTAAGCGACCTGCGCACGAAGAGTCAACCCAAACTACAGAACAGGAGCAAGTTTCGTCAGCTCAAACACCTGCAGCGAAACGCAGAAAGAAAGCGACTACCAACCTGTCATCGATTTGGCTCGAGTGGTACACAGCCTCGCGTCTGGAGCTCTAACGACCGACAAAAGAAGTCAGATTACCGCTTGATCGTCACGTACATGAAGCTTTTCCTTGAGGGCGGGCTCCAGCTTCACGAGAGATCGGGGGACTACAAGGTACGCGCTCTCGAGGTTGGCCAACGCGCAGGATCGGCGGTCCTCGGCTTCCTGAGTGGACAAGGTATCTGAGCAAAGGGCAGCGGTAGCGTACTTCGTGAGATGCGCCAACTTCATCGCTTAGGGGCCCTCGACGGCCGTATCACGACTTACTGTACACACCTCACCGCAAACAAAATTGCTGATCCTGCGCCTACATCAACCCAAGACATACTTCAATTCGTAGGACATGTGTAAGACAAGTGAGTAGATGTTAATGAATTGCAACTCTTCGCAAACATCATAAGCCGACAGCAGGGAATTGGACCCCCACTCGTTACCATCCGAGCGCTGCACCAGCAGTACCGGCGAGATTCGTGTGCGCAATGGCATACTGTGCTCTGGACTGGTCCTTTGCTACGGGAGATCCGCTGGGGTGGCTCTGAAAAAAAAAGACTGAGACCACAAGGCCCCTGTCGGTAATTTGTGGCGCTGTATGATTGGCTAAGTAAAAATCTAGGGCAAGGTTTAATAAGTGACGTTGTTTTATTGGCTGAGCAAAAAACCTGAATGAGGTTAATCCAAATGACTGGCCTACGACAATGATGTCACTCTTTTTGGTTTAAGTGTCATTGTTTTAAAATAACCTCTAATAGTGACCCCTCACCCTGGCTTCGGGTCTCATTCATGAATTTGCTGGCTGGACAGCACAGTGCTGTGAAGTCAATAAAGCCCCTAAACAAAAAAAATGCGTTTTCTCGGCCTTCAGGCCTCTTTAGCGAACTCCCTTTCCAAAGCTGACTGGGATGGTCGTACTTATAAAAGCGACCGTACTTAGTGTAAGCGTACTTAATCTGAGTACACCGTCATGATCTGATTGGCGGATCCGAACTGTCGGAAACATGTCGGAAAGGGGTAGGGTGTCGGAACGGCTGCGATATGGCGTGCTGTCCAGCAATATATGTGAAACAATTGTATTGGCTAAAAATTCAAATGACATTTTTACTTGAGTTTAAAGTTGCACTGTAAGGGGGGGGGGGGTCGAGTTTTTGTGTGTGTGTGGGGGGTGAGTTTCACCGTCGTTGTCTGTACTCTCTGCTGTTGTCGAATCAAGTCGAAGAGGATTGCGCGGAGGATGACGTCAAGGCGTTCTGTTTATGAAACATCAAGCAGTCGTGCTTCGCCTGTGTCTAGATACAATAGAAGAAGCTCAGTCTAGGATGGCCGACGTGTACGATCGTGGGCGCATGGACCAGGAGTTCAACGTGGTGATCAAGTGTACCTTAGTACCAATAATCTGGACCCGGCACACACGGGGTTCTCTATCTCACGCAAGCTCGGCCCCAACGGGATTGGACCATACTCCGTTATGCGCAAGGTGCATCGACACGCGTACGAGATCAACTTACCGCCCGGACTCAAGCTCCACCCTGTCTTCAACACCGGCTCGCTCAAGTCATACGAGTCCCCAACTCGACTCTCGCGACATCAAGAGGTAATTCTACACGACGACAAGGTTGGCGAGCTCATGGAAGCGGTCACCAACAAGCGTCAGCGTAAGGGCCGTATAGTATCTCATTCGGTGAATGGGTGAGGCGAAAACGACTCGGGAGCCACTCAAGAACCTACACCAAGTGACAGGCTTAATTCAAGCGTATGAAGCTAAGACACCCAAGAGATCAAGAAAACGACGGCGACAAATACCCAAGGACGAAAGTGTGCGTCAACGGACACGGCGGCAACTCAAAACTCGAGATTGATGCATATTTACCGAGAAAATACTCAAATTCCAGTGGAATATTCAAAGTTTACAAACTTCAAGATTATGCTCAAGCTCCAGGCACAAGTTCAAGGAATACACTGATCAAAATGAAAAGAAATCGTGCATTTTTTCAATTTAGCCTACGTTTCATCGGGACCAGCACTTTTGCGAATCATAACGCGTCGAACGAACCGCACCCTCGCCAGCCACAAAAATACAAATTCCAGCAGCGGCATCTGAACGACGCTGTCGTCGAGACGAAACGACCGTGCGTCGTCACCTGCAGCATGAACGCGTGCGACGTACGCTCAGGGCCTAGAAGGACGCCTGCGCATACGTACACACCAGGTACCACCAACAGGTAATCCAGACCAATGCAAGCCTGGACGCCGTCCAGGCGATACTGGACTTGGTTCACACCAATCATGTCTTCGCAGATCTCGGCGCGACCAGCAGCACGGGCAGCACGGTTGGACTTCCGAACAAAGGTCCACAGTGTGGACCACACAGCTCCGGCTGACGTAATGGGATTCTCAGTTTCAGCACGCGCACGGTACAACTCATCGGCAGCAGCCTCCGTGTATCAGTCTGAGACCCCAAGGGCATCGACAGCGCGATTCAGGGCACGGAAGGCGCAACGGCCATCGCGCGAGGCACTCATGGCTTGGGAGAAGTCGTCTGGCCGCGAGAAAGCGAGCTCAGCAAAGGTCATGGGACCTCCGGTGGCTTTGTACTGATCAACGATCTAGAGATACTCGGTGAAGCCGTCTTCCTCGAGGAGCCAGCGGGGCCCCCAAGAGCCCTTCGTTTTCCTGCAGCAATTATGCATTCAACATAATATCGCGATTCACGAATTACCTGTGAGCCAAGACGGTCGGAGATGGTCCAGACATACCAGCGAGACGTTGTCGCGGCACTCCGAGTCGAAGTTGTCTTCCGCCGAGCGCGACAACTGAGTGACGTGCGTGGGGTGCGCCCACCAGTCGACCGGGACGCAGTCTGCTTCGTTCGTGCCATGGCAGGCTCTCGAGGGAGCGAGTGGTTGCGCGGCCAGGGACACAAGGGTAGCAGGACAGCAGACTCAGCGAAGAAGGCGTGCTTCGACGGAACCCAGTTGCTAACTTAAGCAAGGCCAAGGAAACAATAGCGGAGAGAAGGCGTGCAGTTTTAGACAAGAAGCGAGGACGAGCAACGAACACAAGGACGAGCAATGGACTCAACCTGACTTGGAGCACCAAGTATGAAGATCACTTCAATTGTTGGAGGGGTGAGTGTATCCAGTAGACTGCAAATAATGTTTGAGACGTATTATATTAGAGATAGATATTAAGCAACAGAGGGGATCTCTCAACCAACTGTTTGGTTGAGAGCCGTTGGTCGGGGATATCAGCACACTTTGCTTTCTCCCCGCCAGTCCCCAGACGGCCTTCCTCTCCCCTCCTCTCCAGGGCCAGTTTATTACACCTTCCCTATGTTGGTTAGGAGAGGAGTTTAGGAATAACCGAGAATTTTCTAGCGTTGATGCTTTTCTATGCTCTTCGCATACATGTAGAATCAAGAGAAGAAGCGAAGGATTAACCGGGGAGCGAGCAATGTATTCTTAGCATTACGCCTGCCCAGTGGAAGGTCTGGTAAGCGTCTATGGGCGAGAAGAGCTCTTGGCCGGCCACTGCAAGTGACATTTGGAAGTGGCAAGACAGTTTTTGGATGGAACGGTCAAGCAGGTTATCCACTTTACTGTAATACAAGCCTCGATGTAGTTGGTGCTACCGGTATAATAGCTCTTGTCTGGTAATCTTTGTACTTCAGCACACTTATCATTCATAAAAAATCTCGAAATCGCCTTAACCGACAAAATCACTATTGTATGCAACAAATTTTGTCATATAGGCTCGATACGACAAAATTTGTGGCGCACAATAGTGATTTTGCTTGGAAAGGACAAAATTTGTGGTACACACATGTGATTTTGTCCTTCCGTCCCAGCAAAAGTCTGATTGGGGATACCGGTACCGGTATGTTTGCTTTGCGAGAGTCTCAGATTCGCCATTTGAACTATGCTGGGGCTGGCGTGTTTCGCGCTGCTGGCGGCGCCGGCGACTGCGGCGTCTGTGGGTCGCATTCTCCATTTCTCGGATGTGCACTTGAACGTTTCTCAGTCGTTCTCAGCAGAAGACAACGCTCGCATCCCCATACGCTACTTTCAAGACGCGCCTTTGCCTCTGCTCGAGTCTGCACTAGTGTACGCTAAGGAGCACGTGGTGGCCGATCCCGAGATCTTTTTGTACACAGGAGACCACGCAGCCCACGGTCTCTTTACTGACGAATACATTGCAAAAGCTGTCGAGACGAATGTGCACGCGATAGAGAATTATTACCCACCAAAGGGCCGGGAAGGGAGGCTGGAAGCCACAGCCATCATCGGCAACGCAGACGGAAGTACGTGGAGATCAATCGCTTTTATTCTGATAGAGAGGGAGACGGACTAATACTGCTAATGACAACAGACCCTGACTATCACATGGAGGTGACAGACCCGGAGACAGAGTCGAACCCGTCTATTGAGCTCATCTCGGAGGTCTGGGAAGACTCGTTGACTGCAGCGAACATGGATCTGCTGAATCGGCGTGGTTACTTAAGCTATGCTTTGGACGATAAGCTGCACGTGATTACACTCAACACAGTGCCCTACTCGGTAGGGTAGAGCTGAGATTGCTATATAAAAAAAGAGCATGAGTACTACTGATACCGTGTTTTATCATCTACGTGCAGCCAAGCCATTTGCCGGACACATCGAAGCATCCGGATCCATTCGGACAGTTCGCGTGGTTGGACAAGACTCTAGCTGAGCTCCAGAACGCCGACAAGATTGCGTACATTGCTGGTCATATTGCACCGATTGTGGACTCGTACGGAGGCAACCCTCAGTGGCACCCCAAGTACATTGTCAAGTACAAGAACATCGTCGGCAAGTATGCCGATGTGATCAAGGCGCAGTTCTTTGGTCACGTGCATAGCGTCGAGTTCCGTGTCCCCGTGACATCGCTTGATGGACCAGCAGGAGACAACGACACCTTCCAGTTGCTGCCGATGTACACCACGGGCTCGATCTCGCCGCTGTTCGGCAACAACCCGTCTTTTATGGTCTGGGACTACGATATCGAGACGTATGAGGTGCTAGACTACGCTGTGTACGCTTCAGACATTACCGAGAGCGAGCCTCAACTCGACTGGAAGCTTTTGTTTAAAGCGAGCGAGGCATACGGCCTGAAGTCGCTGTCTCTGACCGAGCTCTCGTCGTTTATGCACCGTGTTGAGCAGAATACGAGCTTGGTGGAGATGTATTACTGGAACATGAAGGCGCGTTCGCCCAACGCTCGACCTTGCAAGGACACACTGTGCCATGCGAAGACGCTGTGTACGCTCAAGTGGTGGACTACCAAAGGCCAGTATCTGGCGTGTGTTGACACAGCCCAAACGATGATCTCAGAATTCGACTACACGTCCGTCTCGGCTGCTGCATCTGGTTCCAACGTCTCGGACACTTTTGCAAGTAACGACGTGATGATGACAATTGGAGCGACCGCACTAGCGACTGTTGTTGCAGTGGTGTGTGTGGCGTTAACTGTGCTCATACTCCGACGCGTTGGGATCCTCAAAAACCGCTCGCAATATGATACCGTGGCCACACTTTAACAGTTTTCTTCACCTGTCATTAAAGCAGAACGGGACGTAAACTTAAAAAAAAACTCTTTACTGATGTGATTCCGTTAGGTCCACACTCCTGTATCACATGAGCTTGAGGTGGCCCGTGATCTCGTCAATCGCTTTCAGTGGCGCCGGGCCAATGCTCAGCACCGTCTTGCTCTCAGGTGCAATCTGCGTCCTGCCAGCGTCCACCTGATACAAGCACAGCATCGTCAGCAACGCCAGCGTTCTTTTTCTCTTTATGAAGCATTCAACAACGTACCACGACGTAGTTAACGAGTCCGTGCTCCGCCGCTTTTTCGGCCAGAGCGAGCATCTCCTCCTCCGAGTCCACCTTAAGGCAGACCTTAGCCTGACCCAGCATCTCCCACGCGCGAACGGCGTCTGGCGTCCGCTTAAGTGCGCGCTTGTACGCACCTAGCGTCGCGTGACAGCATTGCGCCGCGACTTTGCCTGTTTGTTGAGCAGCAGCGTCAACTTGATATACTTGTATCAAATGCTGGTTCAAAAGTACCAACCTTTGCCCATTTTCAGGTCCGTACGCACGCACATAACCATCTTGTGGGGCACCCAGCTGACTGAATCCTCGCCCTCCCAGTCGTCTGACGATCCGGATGATGATCGGGACGATGCGCCCGAGCGCAGCTCCGCGGCATTTTCGTTGCTGTTGTCGCTGCTACTGCGCAAGGCCTTGGGTGGCGATGTACTGTCGATCAGCAGGTACGAGGACACGAAATAGTGCGCCGCGGCGCCCAGCACGAACGCCGCCGTGCACTTCCAGGCCGCATCCTCCATGGTGGTGTCGTCTACCTTAGAAGTTGTGTGCACCACATTTCATTTAAAAAATGAAATGGCCCAAGGTATTTATACTTGTTCTCTAGCGATAGCCTCGTCCACGTGCGTCTACAGTAATAAACCTGCATCCTGTAATGCTAGATTAATGCGCTCAGCAGTGCCAAGCCAACCTTGCCGTCACTCTCACAATATTCCCGGACTCCATCTCCCTCACTAATACTTCAGCTGTCGACATCTGGTTGGTGGATTAAAATAGATTACGCAATCGTTGAAAAATATAATACTGTATCGTTTTAGCTAATATTAAGTTGATATTTAGTAATATCATATTGTCTCAGAAGAAAATGTTAGGTAATATTTTTTAAATTAACTGGTCTACAGGTGATATTCTCACAATAGCAACTTCACCGATTTTGGAGTTACCATTAACCCCTGCACACGACGTCGGAGGGCTTTGAGGAGTGTGTTAAGGGCCTGGAGGCACAGCTCTCAGCTTACTTTAGTAGTGATTAAGCATGCTTTTTTTTCTGAGAACATTTAGAATTTTGCTCTATCGACATTAAACAACTGCAAGCGTTTGCAGTTTTGTATCTCGATCGCCTTTGTGCCACAGTGAAATACTAGAGCAAATACTCGTCAGTCTTGAAGCCACCTGCTGTTCTAGAACCTGACCGAAAGAGTTCTTTGGTGATTCACAGAGAGGGTAAGGTGGCAAGAAACGTACTACGTAGTACTTAAGTAGGAAAATATCATAAAATATTATCTAGTATCTAATATTTTTTTAATTTCCGAGCTAATATCAAAATACTATGTTTACTTTTAAAAATTGAGCTAATATTTATATTTAATATCAGAAATTGTACTACTACTATCAAAATATCGTATGATATTTGGTTACATTAGCCCCTGATTGCGTTGTGCATAGCCACTTCGACTGACACGCCGAGTGTACACATGGCAGATATGACTGCGCCTTCGAGTTGTAGTATCCAGTGGATAGTACTGCTCTAGCAACGCCGAGTCCGATGCGATACGGTCTACACCATTTCCCGGGCTGACTGAAAAGTTTTCCAGGCATTATGAAAATGAGGTTTTAATCGAAAAAACCTAGAATGAGGTTTTAAGAAAAGAAAAGTGCATGTTTCCCAACAGCTGGACATTTGCCCATCACGCGTCCCAGGCAAAGTGAAAAATTTACTTTCCCAGCTGCATGTCGTCGCCGCGTTTAGCAGTGCAGCCAAGTTTAGCCGCATGCCGCTCGAGCCTCCACACGAGGCGCCGCGTAATCGACGGCATCGCCATATCAACTGCCTCCTTCATGATAGCTAGTCGTTGCGCTGTGTAAGTACTGTACTCACCTCGCACAAGCATAGCATCCTTCTTTGACGCCATGAAGAGGCGCATCTTGGACTGGAGAACGTTCCAGCACCCCTCAATGGGGTTTAGCATTGGGCTGTAAGGACCGAGCCGCAGAATCTCAAGTTTGTGGCCGTTTAGGATGCCATCGGATACAAGCAACTGGCGGGCTAAATCTTCGACGCTGCTGTGTGCTGGCGCGTTGTCCGTCACAATGACGATCTTGTTGTCGGCAGGTAGTTCTCGATACTCCTCAGTTCGCAGCGCTGCGACGAAGAGGTCGGCAATGAAGCGGGCGTTCTCTTCCTTGGTTATGGAGCCTTCGTGCGTTCGCAGTAGCACCAGCCCCGTAAGCGCTGAAACGCCACCTTGTACGTGCAGGTTTTTCCGCTGCGACGGTGGAAGCTGCACGACGGCTCTGTCGCCGATACGGGACCAGCCCTGTGACCGTGACAAATAGAGATTGAAATTGGTTTCGTCTTGATAGACGATCATGTTTCCCTTAGCAACATGATCGTCGAGCTTCTCTACGAACGCTTTGCGCTTGATCTTGTTATCGGAGCTGTTCATTGTGGACTTCTCAATGCGTATCTTCTTAGTGCTATAAAGCATGCCTTGGAGAGCACGATGAACGGATGACTTGCCTACAACAACATCTAAGTCGCTACGCAGTCTGTCACACAAGTTAGTAAAAGTAGCCCTGCAATCCTCATCAATATACTCCTCGATCTTTGCCATCACTTCAACCGTCATTTTCACACAAGCCTGACGGACCCCACCTCGCGGCTTGGCCGTCGCAGCGTTGTTCAGGATAGCACGGCGAGCAGTATTGTAGGGTATGTCGTTGTGGATTGCAGCAAGTTTCCAATCACCACCTTCGCGGAAGACACGAAGGACGCGCTGCTTGGCTTGCTCTCGAGCGTGATCGCGCAGAGAGTTTGTGTTGACGGTGGGAGAAGGCATTGCTAAAGTCGAATTGAGGAATGAGAATATTTAACCCCTGCGTCAGTTCCAACAACGTATCTGTGAGCCACTCGTTGTCTTTGTGTCAGCAGTACATGAACTTGTGCTATGGATTCGTTTTGGCGCCTAAATTTGGCGCCTCTCACATTGGTTGGGACAGGAGATGAGCAAATTTGCTCAGGTTGGGAATAGTACTATTTTTGTCTGAGACGGTGACTTTTTTTTTGTCTCTCATCTCCTTTTTTCACATTGCCTGGAAAACTTTTCAGTCAGCCCGGGAAATGGTGTACAAAAGCGTTCAGCTCCAGCACTTCGTACGTATCGGCATTAAAGTCCCAGATCATGAATGCCGGACTGTTGTTGGAGATCGCCACCGACATGAATAGCGGTACGAGTTCAGTTCCCCCCGCTTCTTTTTGTGCGTGTTGCTCAGAGATGAGAGGGATACGGAACTCGATGCTGTGCTCGTGCGCGAAGAACTGCGCCTTGACGACGTCTGCGAATTTGCCCACGAGCGACTTGTACGTCTTGATGTACTCGGCCTCCCACATCTGAGTGCCGCTGAACGAGTCGATAATGGGAGGGATATGCCCGATGGTGCACGCAAACTTGCCGGCGTTGGGAAGCTCGAGCAGTGTTTGTTGAGTCATGCAAACTGGGGAAATGATTCGGCTGGATACGATGACACAGCACAAAGTAAAATAGATCTAGATGGGCGAGCCTAGGAAAAGTAACGCACTGAGTAGGGTACAGTGTTGAGGGTGGGAACAACCAGCCTTCCATCCAAGTCGGACGATAGATAACCACGGTGGTCAAACCGGTCCGGGTTGGACTTGGAACTTGAATCTCCCCGCTGCCGATAATGAGAGTGATCAACGGGATATTCTCTACTTCTGGGTCTGTCAACACTGTTCATTGAACACAAGAACTGTCACTATATTATCTAGCGCTCTGGGTCCTGCACATACTTATAACGTATTTGTGTTTGCATTGCCTAGCAGCGTACTGACGTCCAGTTTGATGTCGTCGTCATTTGTCGCGTAGTAGCGAGCCATAGTCTAAACACTCGTCTCGAGTGTCTCCACAAGAAACCTCTCTCTTATGGTCTCCGTGCACGACTTGATCGCCGGTATAGAGGAAGAAATCCGCGAACATCATGACTTGGAAATACATGTACCGTTTACAATAAATAATAGTATACTCGATGGTCGCCCAACAATGTGGTGCCTTTGTTCGATAAACGGATCACGCTGTCTAACGATAGTCTTGTTCAAACGCGACCTTGTGGCAAACGTTAGTTGTGCCATTCGTAGCAAAGAAACCGGTGCGATCGTGTTGAAGGCAACATTGAAAAAAAAAAAACATATTGACCTGTGGCGTGGAGGTCATGCAAGATATCTGTGGTGTGCTTATGATCCCCATGATACCCGCTACTTCGGTTGTGCTCCCGTGGCGCTTCAGCGTCACACTTTACGAATGCATTGTCGAGTACACAGTGTACTGTACACTGCACAGTATATTAGATCTCTGCAAGAACAGGCCTACAATATAGCGTCCACGACAATGATGTGTCAACATTCAAAGGCGGCTTGTGTCCAACTCATTGAACTGACGGATCTCCAGTTTCTTGGCCAGCAATGGGGCCATGTAAGCACCAAACGCGGCGTAGAAGGGGTTGGCCACGTGAACCTTGAGGCTCTGTCCGATTTAAATAACGTAAGAGCATATCTTTACGCTTAAAAATTGCAGGGATACTATAACGTACACTCTTCTTCTCGTAGCGCTCAACAATTGTCCATTTGCGGGGATCTGTGTGATCTTGCATGACGTGCCAGTTTAGAGTTCCCGCGTCCTTCACGTACACGTTCGAGGTCTCGACGAGCTTGCTGCGGATCTTCTCTTCAATGTCCTCGCCATCCTTGGCGTATAGGTGACAAACAATAGTGTATACCATGTTGCTGTTTCTTGGAACCGGACGGTTGAAAAGTGGCGAAGGTTGAGTTTGGCTGTTTGATGTTTACGACGACGTTTTCTCGGCCACAACTTCAACAAAAGAAGTTCCGTACCGGTATTGATTTTGATACTTGAGGACCTCAAAAGAGCTTCTTTTGTTGAAGACTAGCACTCTCAGTACTATTAATATATAAAGAAGTGCCTGCAAGGATATTAGTTGCACCAGAGCTGGATTGTCAGCTCATGTACTACTGATACTCAAGCGAATGCAGGATTTTTTTTGAGAATTTTACGAAAACAACTCTGTCGGATTTTCTGTGGCTTGAGAATTCTTGTAAATTAAGGATGTGCTCGGCTGGTTTCGAATTTGACGATTGCGTCCAAATATGTTTATTTTTAAAGCTATATGCAGATACTAATACCCGCCTTTTTTATAATACTGTACAACAAATAGAGTGTATTAATAGTACCCGACTTTTTTATAATACTGAACAACAAATACAGTGTATTAATAGTACAAGCTGTGGCCATGTCTGACTTAATATGTGAGAGACTATATTGTACTAAACTTCTGCACGTATGTGTCACAACAGTCTTTATTTTCCACATTTCTACTACTGTAGTGTGAGTACTACATCGATGAACCACAAACACGCCTCGTGCTTCAATAGAATCTCAACTTGGCGGTGAAGACGCTGCAGCCCGATCATCGCCCCAAAAGATTCCCAGAGCGTCTTGAAACGAGTCGTCAACTTGCACTCATCAAATGACGATCGACTAATATAGTCACTGGCATTAGGTCATTCAAGCGCTTACTCGACGTGCACGGGCTTGCTCGTGTCCAGCTCGTTGAAACGGCGCAGGTCCATCGGCTTGTCCAGCAGCGGGATGACGTACGGGTCAAATGTCTTCCAGTACGGGTTTTCCAGGTGGTACTTCTGACTGCTCTCATGCTCGTAACGCTCGACGATGCACCACTTGCGTGGATCCTGGTGGTCTTGCATCACGTGCCAGCCGATGGTCTCGATGTCCTTGGAATACACCTGCGAGGCTTCAATCAACTTGTTGCGCAGCTTCTCCTCGACCTCCTTGCCCTCCTTGGCGTAAAGATGAACGACGATGGTGTACACCATTGCGATAGTGGCCGGTTATGCTGGTGCCGGTTTGTGAATTTGACAGGGAAATAAGAAGTGCGGCGGGTGGGAGGGTTTGCTTCTTGTGTGCGGGGTGTGTGGCTCCGCCCGCCTGCTGTTATGAATACACGTACAGTACTGCAGGGGGAGAATTCTGCTTGGATTTCAGCTTGGGATCCAAGCAGACACTGCTACGTCATTGAAGTAGCGACGAGCGAAGTGATACGCAAAGGTACAGTACATGTGCTGTACCATTATCCGGATAGCAGATGATTGAGTAAACTGAACTTCAAAGACCTCTCAAAAATGCATCCTGCCGAAGCTGATAAGACCATTCGGAGCGCCATCCTCTAAATTGCGCGCTCCGGATTAAAATAACCCGAGAGACGTGATAAAGTAGCACTGCTTGCTATCAGCTTCGGCAGGATGCATTTTTGAGAGGTCTTTGAAGTTCAGTTTACTCAATCATCTGCTATCCGGATAATGGTACAGCACATGTACTGTACCTTTGCGTATCACTTCGCTCGTCGCTACTTCAATGACGTAGCAGTGTCTGCTTGGATCCCAAGCTGAAATCCAAGCAGAATTCTCCCCCTGCAGTACTGTACGTGTATTCATAACAGCAGGCGGGCGGAGCCACACACCCCGCACACAAGAAGCAAACCCTCCCACCCGCCGCACTTCTTATTTCCCTGTCAAATTCACAAACCGGCACCAGCATAACCGGCCACTATCGCAATGGTGTACACCATCGTCGTTCATCTTTACGCCAAGGAGGGCAAGGAGGTCGAGGAGAAGCTGCGCAACAAGTTGATTGAAGCCTCGCAGGTGTATTCCAAGGACATCGAGACCATCGGCTGGCACGTGATGCAAGACCACCAGGATCCACGCAAGTGGTGCATCGTCGAGCGTTACGAGCATGAGAGCAGTCAGAAGTACCACCTGGAAAACCCGTACTGGAAGACATTTGACCCGTACGTCATCCCGCTGCTGGACAAGCCGATGGACCTGCGCCGTTTCAACGAGCTGGACACGAGCAAGCCCGTGCACGTCGAGTAAGCGCTTGAATGACCTAATGCCAGTGACTATATTAGTCGATCGTCATTTGATGAGTGCAAGTTGACGACTCGTTTCAAGACGCTCTGGGAATCTTTTGGGGCGATGATCGGGCTGCAGCGTCTTCACCGCCAAGTTGAGATTCTATTGAAGCACGAGGCGTGTTTGTGGTTCATCGATGTAGTACTCACACTACAGTAGTAGAAATGTGGAAAATAAAGACTGTTGTGACACATACGTGCAGAAGTTTAGTACAATATAGTCTCTCACATATTAAGTCAGACATGGCCACAGCTTGTACTATTAATACACTGTATTTGTTGTTCAGTATTATAAAAAAGTCGGGTACTATTAATACACTCTATTTGTTGTACAGTATTATAAAAAAGGCGGGTATTAGTATCTGCATATAGCTTTAAAAATAAACATATTTGGACGCAATCGTCAAATTCGAAACCAGCCGAGCACATCCTTAATTTACAAGAATTCTCAAGCCACAGAAAATCCGACAGAGTTGTTTTCGTAAAATTCTCAAAAAAAATCCTGCATTCGCTTGAGTATCAGTAGTACATGAGCTGACAATCCAGCTCTGGTGCAACTAATATCCTTGCAGGCACTTCTTTATATATTAATAGTACTGAGAGTGCTAGTCTTCAACAAAAGAAGCTCTTTTGAGGTCCTCAAGTATCAAAATCAATACCGGTACGAAACTTCTTTTGTTGAAGTTGTGGCCGAGAAAACGTCGTCGTAAACATCGAACAGCCACACTCAACCTTCGCCACTTTTCAACCGTCCGATTCCAAGAAACAGCAACATGGTATACACTATTGTTTGTCACCTATACGCCAAGGATGGCGAGGACATTGAAGAGAAGATCCGCAGCAAGCTCCTTGAGGCCTCGAGCGTCAACTGACACGTGGAACATTGGGCTGTGTTTGACACTTAAAATACTACTTTTATTAATATCACTCCGAAGTTTTGAAGTACCGGTAGCCTTTTTTCAAATACCGGAGCTACAGCTTAGCTGAAAACGATACCGGTACGGGTACAGTAATACTGTGTCTCACCATCTTTCTGATCCCAATTCAACCATTCACTACGTCATTCTTCCTTTTGCTTGCCTGCCAAGAACGCCGTACTGTACGCAAATTTAATCAAGATGGTTTACACGCTCGTTGTTCACCTGCACGCCAAGGAGGGCAAGGATGTCGAAGAGAAGATTCACAACAAGCTGGTCGAGGCCTCTCAAACCTACATGAAGGACGCCGAGGTCATCGGCTGGCATGTCATGCAGGACCACGTTGACACTCGCAAGTGGACTATCGTGGAGCGCTACGAGCGCGCGAGCGTACGTCTGCTACCAGTATTCAGTGGCGTGAAAATAAAAACTGACTTTACAGCTTTTGCTGTTGTTTGAGCAGAGCCTGAAGATTCACCAGGCGAACCCTTACTACGCCGAGTTTGGGGCCTACATGGGACCTCTTCTTGACCAGGCACTGGAGATCTACCAGTTTAACGAGCTAGACACGAGCAAGCCCGTGCATGTTGAGTAAGCGCTTTGGGGAAAATATTAGGTGGATCGACATGACATCGCCTCGGGATACACAAAAGTACGCTGTGCGGCACTACACGCGCGAGATACCAACAAGGTACCGATAAGTCGAAATAGTGCTGCAAAGCAGACCAGCCTCGCTTAAAAAATTGGCAGCCTCAGCATCCTCCGATTTAAGGTTAAATGGTTGTAATATACAGCTATCGCCGAGATTGGAAACGATAGATACTGCCCGATACACCCTTCACATAGATCGAAGCCACACAAACGAGAAATTCAATGGTTCAATTTGTGTCCAATATGCCAGCTTACTGTAAAAAAGCACCTCTACTGTACTGTACTGTACCAGGTACTGAGTTAAAATTATGAGCTCAAAACCAATCTTTTTCAAAAGATTTTGTCAAATATTCAAAATTTGTGATGCCACTAAAGCGCAAGAGTGTGTTTAGTAAATCAGCCTTATTAATCAACCCGTCTAAATGGAATACATGTTTCGTCAGAATCTAAACCGTTTAGCTGAATCATCCATCAGCTTATTCTGTTGCTGACTCAGCAATGCTGAGCACGATTTTTGCATCTGTCAAAATAAACTGTCAAATGTAGTGTGATTATACTGATAAACAATTAAAGTCTATTTTTGTGGACTTTTATAGATGGCAGAGAAAAAGAAAAGCTGGCAGCAGACCGCCCTCTGGGAGACATGATGTCCCCCAAGGACATGGCGCATAGCATTGCTATGCCGCAGTTTTGAATACACGGCTGTTAAGCCGGTAGGCTGTCTGACGCAGTGGTAGTTTAGTGCTAAAGATAGAGTGAGAACCCAGCTTATCTCTACCAACCCCCCTGTCCTAAACTCCCAGCCTCACGTTTCCTGTGTACCACAAATGTATCACACTGCCTGACAGAACTCACGATCAAAGTGGCAGGTGCCAATGCAAACGTGACCGCCATGTGCTCCCCACTGACGTCTTCCTTTCAAACACACCTCCTCGTCGGTACCGCCGCTCCGTGCGATCAGTTTAGCCCATTTTTATTCTGCCTCAGCACAAACTCACCTGCGCTCTCAATTCGTGTAGCCTTGGCGCTGGCAGCGCCTTCGTCAGGATGTCCACCGGTATGTATCTGGACTCACGATACTCCGGTCGGAGAATTCCTCCCTTCATATAGTCTCCAACGAACTTGATACTCACACCCAAATGATAAGCCTTCGACGAACCTCCCTCTCCGTCTAGCTGCTTCAAAGCGGCTTGATTGTCCACTCTGAAAGACATGTGATCAGCCAGGTCCACCTTCAACTCCTTCAGTAGTTTACAGACTCCCCGAATCTCTCTAGCCATGACCAAGGCAGCCGTGTATCCTGCTTCCATCGTCGACGACGAGACTCCGTTCTACTTCCCGCAGACCAGTTTACAGTCATACCGTTCACCTCCACGATGCCTCCCGTGACCGACTTTCTGTCACTCTTATCAGCTGCGAAATCTACGTCGCTATACCCCACAACGCTAACAGGTCCAGATTTCGCACCATCACATCTCATTCTTAAACGCAAACTGCTTAGTTCCACCGAGGAACCTCAGCACCCTCTTTGCTAACTTCCAGTCCATGGTCTCGTAGCATGTATCCTATACTCGTTTCTTGATCGATCACGTATCCATTTTCTTCGTCGTACACCACCCTCATTCCCATAAACTCATGAGCTTGGCTAAAAACAATTTTACCGCTAAGTCCTCCGGTTCGTCGAAGAAGGCGTCAACTGCCTTGCTCTTCGTACCGGTGTCAAGCAAGTTGTCGACGTACATCCCCACAACGAGTATCTTGTCTCTGTTGTGTCTGTTTTATACGTACATGTCCATTAAAGCTTTGTTCGTAACCATTCTCCTTCAGTTCTCCATACAAGAGCTTACCAGCCTGTTTTAAACCATATAAGGCTTTCTTCAGCTCCAGGACAAGCACGTCTCCCTTTTAGCTCCTTCCTCATTTGGTTGCTCACGGCCATTCCTTGGGGAATATGCATGTAGATGTCAAGGTCGGCTTCCTTGTCCGCTTTAACATAAGCGTTGGGCACGTCCCCATGCTTTGTCAGAACTCCCTATTTTCTTGCGAGTACCAAGATCAACTTCACACTCGGCATGTAAATTACTGCGGCGAAAGTCACGCTGTAGCTGATTCCGAAGATTTGCTCATTACCACATGCCACTAAACTTGCCTTCAGTCGCTAGATCGCCCCCTTTGCATCTTTTAGTCTTAAAGACCCACTTCCCGTGCATTGCGTGAGCGCCTCGCGGTAAGGGTACCACCTTCCATACACTATTACGTTCTAGTTCTTGTAGCTCTTCGACAATGGCCTTGAGCCACGCCAAACTTTGCTTACTTCGTACAGCCTCCCGATATCTCTTTGGGTCGGGCTCCATGACACTGTTCACCGCGTCATTCCTCGTCTCTTCCTGAGTGAGAACTTCGTTCGTGGGTCCTCCTCCACTCCGTCCGACCGACCGCGTGACTGGTCTCTCTCTCTGGACCACGACTTCTGTCACTTTCCGCGCCGTTTAGGTCGACGGGTACCTCCGCCAGTGTCCTCGGCTTGCTCACCGTCCAGAGTCGGCTCCTTCTCCTGGTCCTGACTCCTCTCTGCAGCTGGGGAGACCATGCCACCCGCAGGTGACCTTTCGCCGCGACTCGTCGCGCTACTCGATCCATCCCCCGCTGGAGACCTCGATCGCGAAGCACATGCAGCATCTCTTCCGCCCGGACCGGAAAGGTCGTTCGTCTTCGACTATTTCTCGGCTTCGTCCGAATCTTCTACGAGGTACATACACTGCACATTATCGTTATGTTTCTTGCTGGACTTTTCTATGCTTCTTACATGTTGCGTGGTTATCACTATCCGACCCTTCGGAGGTACAATCTGTACCCCTTTGTGTCCTCTCCAATGTCCACAAACATCCCTTGTTGCCCTCTCTGTGCAAAATTCTTCTTCCGTGTAGGCGACATAGCGCACCGCATTCCCCCAAACTTTAGCGGTAGCCTACAAGCGAATACCATTGATCTCGCCATGTTCACAATAGTTCTGTGCATTTGCCCAGCCTTCTCATTGCTGGCCTGATTGCGCGCTTCACTTCGCTGTCGAACGACTCCGGTGCGTTTGCAGAAAAAGGTCTACGTTTTCGTGTTCTACGCCGAAATCAGTACGCAATACGTGGATCCGGCAGTCGAAACACTTCTCGAAGAAAACGAGGAAGTTTTCAAATTGCTTCGCGGCCACGTCCTTAGTCTTCGGCAGGAAAACACCACAGTAATTCGTTTTGTGATCTACGAAACTCACATGTACCTGTTTCCCAATCTGTCCTTTGGCGTCATAGTTGATTTCAGGTCCGAACAAATCACACACCCAATTCGGTCGATCGGAGCGTGCTCACCCGAGTCCTTTGTTGCTTGCTTGTTCTTCGTTTGTTATCCCGCGGCGCAGGTCAAACAGTTCACCCGTCTGCGATCAGTGAGTACAATTCCTGCGGACAAGTCACGAGCAAGTCGTTCAGCCGCATCGTAGTTGAGGTGTCCGAGTCTGCGATGGAACTCCACTAGAGTCGTGCTGGGCATCGTGCGACTCGTCGCTCGTATCAGCACCCGTCTCGGCTAAGGCTGCCATGATCACTTCCGATGTCCTGTCGCCTTGTCTCGCAACTGACCCACAACATGAGTACGTTCCGTCTTAGTTCTACGTTGAAAGCCACTCATTTACCACTCTTGGCAGCGACCACACGGCATCCGCCGACGTGCTTGAGTGTGAAACCCTTCTCGTCTAGTTTTCCATACGAGATCAAGTTGTAAACCACTCTTCGGCATACATGTAGTATACTTCCGTGAGTTTGAGGGTCTGTTCGACTCCCTTCACCATCACTCTCAGCGTTAAGGAACCTTTCTTAGTCACGTCCAGGGCTGCGCCATTCGGATGTACGCATTCATCCGAGCTCTCTACATCCTGCAGCCAGGACTCGTCACTGACCAGGTGTCTACTCGAGCTGCTGGTTAAAATCCACATCTCGACAGACTCTACTGATCCCGCGTTTACTGCCAACATGAGGTCCGGATCTCCTCCTCACCCTCGGGCACGATCCAAACATCCAGCTCGGAGATGACCAACTTGCCCACACTCATGGCAGGTGTGTGTTTTCCCTCCGCGCCTTTCGCCAACTGCCCCAACGACCTCTCTACTAAGGCTCATGTGTCTTAGCGGTTCCCACGCTTGTGCAGAGTGTGCCAACGCTTCGGCTTGCTGGAGGTAATCGTTCCTTCCGACTTCAACCTTTGCCATCAAGACCGTTCGTAGCTCACCAGACGCGTACTGCACAATGTTATTTAGCACTAAATAGTCGGCCCCTCCCCCGCAGGCTTCTGAAACCGCCACCATGCATGTAGTGTTCTGACCAAAACGCCTCCTAGTATCCTTGGGAGCGGTGAGCAGCTTCATCGCTTACGCGGGCGTTATGCTCATCTTGAAAGCATCCAGCATCCGGTCCATTATGTACTGCAGCGTTGGGAGCTGTGACCACCAGAGCTCGACTTGTTTATGGTAGTATCGCTCGGCTTTTCCGGAGAGACAGTGGCTGAGAAGATCTACTCTCACGTCTTCTGGCCAAATGAAGCCGCTCGCTGACTGTTCGCTTGTCTTTCGAACCTACGCCTCCACTCAAGAAAACCGACCCCAATGCCAACGTAGAGTTCTTTTCCATCAAAAGGTCGGATCCCCAACTTCTTTTGACCCACATCTGGGTAGCGCACCATTGCCTGATTGTGCTGCTCGCCCGAGTAGCCGCCTCCCTCTCCTTGTGCACGTGCCTCTGGAGGCTGCTTCCGTTCGTGAGCGGGTCCAGCTGTGCGGCTTGTGCTGCGAACAAGCGCTGTATGTGCGATAGTGGCATCCCGTTCCCAGGCGGCTGCTGCGTCAAGTACCTCGGTGGCGGTGCAGGCCTACGCGGTGTGTCCGCGAGTGGCGTTCGTGGTGACCCGTCGGGTGAGTCGATATGCATCCTTGCGCCGCGACCGAGATTCGACGCGAAGCGACTGTTGCTCGCGAGTAGCGTCATAGGCGCCTCTCCTCCATCTTCTGCTGTGAGCCTCCTCTCGAGCTTTGTCTGTGACTTTTCAAGCTACCCCAGTCTTCCGGTGATGCCGCGCATGGGTGCCAGGAGCTCGGACGCGTTGTCGTTCTTGGCGGCAAGGCGTGCTCGTCAAGGTTGGTACATTCGCTCCTTTTCGAAGGTGGTGCTATGATCTTCATTGTTATCTGCCATTCCGATCCTTGCGCGATCGGAAGCGGGTGTCGTCTTCGGGGCAACTGCACCGCCATACTTAGACTCGTCAAATGCGTCGTTGATTGGGCTCAAAACCGGTTGAATGCACGGTCGTTAGGCCGGTAGGTTGTCTGACGCAGTAGGTAGTTAAGCGCAAAAGCGAGAGTGAGATTCCAACTTATCACTACTAAACTCCCCGTCTTAGGCTCACAGCCTCATGTTTCCTGTGTACCGCAAACGTACCACACTGCCTGACAGATCCCAATATCAAAGTGGCAGGTGCCAACGCAAACTTGACCGCCATGTGCTCCCCACTGATGTCTTCCTTTCTAACACGCATAACCTGCATATGCGCGAGCCCTCGACCGTCGCTGACGCGAGAAGGTCAAACCGGGGAAAGGCTTCGCCGAAAACGGCTTGGACCAGCAAATCAGTCGCACAAGCTGCAGTGTCCAGTGCGGAAGCCCTGGTGAGAATGTTCACTCTGGCTGGACGTCTTCCAGACTCACAGCGCAGCTCCACCCGCAGTGCTTCACTTGTCGTTACATGCCTTGACACTAGTGCTTACTACTCACCCATGAACAGGAAACAAGAGCGACAAGACTCGACCATGGAGGTGTTTGTTACATGGAGAGGTAGTGTAGTATTAATCGGTAAAAATGCACTTTTACAAGCGCTCCCCGCGAATCAGCCAAATGTATCAGCTAAACGTCCGAATTCGGGCGTTTGGCTGATTGGAAAATAAGGCCTCAAATCAGCAGAATATTGCAAGCTAACAGCATTCGAGGCCCACTTGCTCAAGTTCTTCTTCTTGACAAAATCATATTTAAGTAGCTGTCCCACGTATAAATAGATCTGTGACGGTGGAAATCTACGTGGTTTACGGCGATACGGCTCCGCTCCCTTGACTATCGTGACAACCAGCGCTTCCACCAGTGCTGGCTTGTCGGGACCAGCTCGAACTCGATATACACGATCGAACTTCTTGCTTAACTTAACAGCGTCCTCGCGAAAATTCACGTACCGTACGTCACTCAGAACAGCTCTCACGTCATTGCACATCCGATCCATCTCCTTGTTGATTTCTTCTTCAACCAGACCGCCCACCTCTGGATCCTCTGGTATAACATCATAGTTTAGATCAATGCGGGTGCTAACTAGCTGCTCGAAAGCGCGCTTGACGTCAATTCCCAAGCGCTTCATTATCCTTTTGCTCAATAGGAACTGATCTTCTCCCGCGACCACTAGGCAAATTAGCTTGTACAGGCTGACTGGGCCGGCTGAGGTGCGTATCTGCAGATCTGTCTGAGCTGTTTCGTGACTCCAGGTTATCTTACCACCTACTCCTATTACCGTAACCGGTTCGGGGAGAGGTGCTGTCACCAATGTTACACCTAAACTCGATCTTGTTGAACTACTGCTGCAGGTAGAATACACTTTTCTGCACCAGTGTCTAGGCACATCGAAATTTCCACTGATCGTTTGATAAGAACTGTGTACTCTTCGTCGTCCAAAGCTTTAAGACACCCCAGTTCCTCCAGCTGCGCTGGCTCGTGCTCGATCATTGGCTTACTATCTACAGATCGCTTGATTCTCCAACTTTTGGCGGTATGAGCTCGTAATTCATCTTTTTCGGCGTGGGTGGCTGTAGGACAATCTCTTAACCAGTGCTCTCCCTGACAGTGAAGACACCCCGTCCTCGTTGGCGTTTCTGGGGCGACCTAGCATCCTGATTTCGATGTGGTGTATGATACACCGTGTAGCTGGCTTTTCACTAGCCAACTGTTGTCCCCCTCACTTGCATTACGCAACTTAATAGACTGTCTATTGCCCCCCCCCCCCCCGTGTTGGCCGGTAATCTAAACGCCTGTGCGGCTGCCAATTTTGGTAGCTGTATTCGCCGGTTCCTGTTGCCGAAACCGAATGTAGAAAAGCTGCTGGAGCTCCACACGCTCCAGGATCAGCTTGTACAGCAGCTGATCGCTGAAACGGATGTGTATATACTTGACCAATTCCAGCAGCCTTTAATCTCTTCACGAAAGATTGCGGGTAAGAGGTTTCCTCCAATATCTTCGCTTTTTGCTTCATTCTGGCCACATAGTCATCATCGGTTACTTTTCCTCTGCCCAGGCTCTCCTAGAAACTGTTGATGTGTCCGCAAAAGTCTCAGTGCTTGCGGTCGTCTACACAGCACATGCCTTTGCTTCACAAAGTGTTATTGATTCGTGGATACGTTATGAGCACGCCTTTATCATCGTGTAAGCCTTTTCAAGACGCTTCTATTATCTATCTGAACGACTTCTGTTTGAGGAAGCAGCGAAGATTATTGTTCGACGAGAGCTCAGCATTATGCCAAGTGTAACGGAGCTACATGGTGTGGAACACACAGAGGTACGGAGTACCCGGAGAGTTAGCAAACGCTGAGTACATAAGTCGGAGAGCTAGCGAGGCATATCAGTACTTTAGCTGAAAGCCACACGTCATGCTTTTGTATAGGTTTAGCTGTGCTAGATAGCTAAATCGATACATTTACCCCTAGGCGGCTTGGCCGCTGTAAAAGTAAATAAAACACATCTGGTTTTGAAACACAAATTCACGCTATTCACTTTAAGCCCCGGTCGTGGGCTGTAAGTGTCCTTTGAATAAGGAACTTAGTATTAGTGATTCTCTGAGTCGAACGTCTTCTAAAGCTACGGCAGCCCCGCTGCACTTGGTAGTGCTTGTAATCAACCCCGCTCCTGAGTCGGTTGACTGTATCCTCTGCGAGGGTGGAACACCCCGTGCTCGTGATTTTGCCCCTGACGCAGCAGGACGCGCTTACTAAGCTTATGGCATTGCTTGGATCGGAGGGTGTTGCTTATCTCGCATCACAATGTCCAGAGGCGATCACCGCCAGACTTGAATCGTTCTCGCGCTACGACAACGCGCTCTTGCAGCACGTCCAAGAGATCATGAGCGCCGCAACGGCGGCGTCGTCGATGATGCGTGACGAGTCTATGAGACTAAGCCGCTCATGGTGAGCATGACAGTCTTCGAAGGAAGAGAAGGTGGGAATATCCTTCTGTAGACCCATGAGGTCGAAATGACCATGGGATCGGTCCTGCTCCAGTCTGAGCATCAGCGCGTGGCGCAGGCTATCTTCCGGTGTGGAGGTTGCACTCGCGAATAGACACTAACGTGCCGCACGTATGTTGACGCTGCTTCTCCTACCTGAAACCAGCAGCTTTCGCACGTGGTCGCACCGCCACTAATCAGACGTACCGTATTCGGTCGAAGTTCCTTGCTACCCGGCAGGGTTAGAAACAACTATTGGATTATGTCCGAGGGTTGAGAGCTCTGATCGCCGGAATAGCGGCTGACCCTCTTCCGTAACTGATAACCGTGACCGTGTTCATGGACTTTGTGTGAGCGCAGCTCGAACGGAAGTATTCCGCGGACACCCCAACTCTTTCGAAGAGGCGGTAAATGTGGCATTGAATGCCGATCACAACTTCAGGGCGGCTCGACCTGATTGGAGCGCTGGAAGCGCGAGCCCTTCGAGTGGTCCGGGGCCGATGGACCTCAGCTATACTGAAGACAAAGAGGCGGAACTTCTGCGGAGCGGCGGGCCGGCATCCGCCGATGCTTCGTGAGGAATAGCACTAAGCACTTGAGATTTGGTGCCCTCTGCGCAAGAAGCACAATGCGCAGGGCAAACCAATACTCCGGGACATCACCGGGAAACAGTAACGCTCAGTAGGAGCGGGGTGGCATATTGGGGGCGAGCTGAGTTCTGTTGTGCCTCAAAGAGGTATAGGGCAACGGGGCTTAACCCTGAAGAGAGCCGGACTCGCTTACGAGAAGAGTGTGTGCAAGACGGACTTGCTGGTCGTTTAGCTGAGCGTGAAGGGTTTTGGGAAGCCGTGAAGACCCTTGATTGACTTGGGAGCCCCGGGCAACTACGTCCGTCGCTCTACTCTGGAAGGCAGTTAGATGTATCTTGAGACACTGGAAGTGCCAACGAGAGATACAATCTCTACATTTGGCTGCGGTTCTGCTACCAGAATCTGGCACACTAACATCGGCAGCGGCATGGCCAGAGCCTTATCCAGTGCCGTCACTGCGTCGACGTCCACCATTGCCACGGCCATCACGACTACTAGGTCTGTCACGATTTCCACGCCCGCGAGCTCCTTGACCTCGGCCGTCCACCAACGTCAGGATGACCGCTTTCATCACAAACTTCCGTAGGATATTTGACGCCGATTACCTCCGCCAGGGCGTCCGATGTTTTGAGTTTCATATTTTGGCCTAGCATGCTCTCATCAGTTGCCGTCATTAAGCGGCAGATAGAGCGGGAAGGTAGCAGCAATGCTAGCCTTTTAAAAGCACAGCAGATTAAGGGACATCGCATTGTCCTACCGAGCTGCATGAAGTAGTTCAGGACAGCATCTTTACCAAATAGAAAATATTTTCCCTGTCGTTCGTTGGCATCGCCGTCAAGAAAAACATATTGGTAGCTGTTTTCAAGGCTGCGACCATGTGGAGGCTTGAGATCCATCCCGCCGCCTTTAGACTTTCCACACTTCTTAAAAGCTAAGATTCACTTTAGCTAAGGACCCAGTGCTGTGTTTCAGGGTTCTCTAGCGTGTCCGTCGGGGAGGTACTGCAACCGCAATATCAAAGGGTCCCTTGGGAGGCATTGGGATGAAGGCCCCATACAAGAACTAGGCATAAATGTAGCCATCTGTCATCGTTCGGCCGCCAAATTGGCTCGGATTTATCTTACCTGTCCCAATGAAATTAATTTCTCGCTATAAAATCGGGAGAAATCCGGAGGTAGGCTAATTGAATGTTTTGGGGGCTCAAAAACGGACTGAAGCTTCAGTTTATTCAATAAGACCACTAAGAGTGTAGATATTAGCGTTCAAGTTCGGTCGGTCGTATGGACAGTACGCTCCTAAAAGAATGGACAGCATCCCGTTTTATAATAGATATTTTCTTAATGTAGCTATACCTAAGTCAAGACGTACATTATATTCAAGAGTCCCGTATCCCAGCATCCTTGTTTTGATATCCCTCCTAGCAGATATTGCGAATTTCTCAGCTGTAACTGAATAATTACCTGCGATCCGGAAACTCCAACTTCTTAACGATACCTTGTGGTAAAATAGGGTCTTATTGTATCCAGGAGGTAGTTTTGAAAAGATACAACAATCCCCGACCGACCGGCCGAAGAGCACCTTTTTGCACGGAATTGCAACGTAGCGTACTGTCATCAGCGTTTTATTTAGATATTATTAATACTGTCGACGGTGTTGCCAGAGGCGTTTTCGGTTTTCAGTGGACGCTAAATGGAATACATGTAGTACCAAAATCAAGGACGAAGCGCAAATCAATTCGTAAATCTTGTAGTATAATAATTATTATGCATATTACTATTTTTCGTCTTCATAACCTGTGAAATGACCTTGCCGAGCACAATTGCTTGCACAAAGACGCTAAAATTTGAAAAATGCAATCAATATTTCTATAAGTGATTATCGGCGGCTTTGTAGCGTTCGCGATACACATAAGTATCGAATTTGCGCCAGAATAGCTTTAAGGTAATATGTAAACCAACTTGACGTTTTGCATTACTACTTCATATCGGTAGGCAGTTCTTGAATTGTCCAAACGCAAAGACTGTTATCCAAAGTCGCTAGGCTAGGGGTCGAAATCAGAGATGATCCCAGCACCCAGATCCTAGTGGCAATTGTACCAAGCATAATCTTAATTTGGCAGGATTGTTGGAAGACCTGTTTGGTTAAAAAATGAGGGGTTGGCACTTAGGCCATACATTATGAAAACTATACTCTTTCTGTAGAATACGGTGCTGGAAAACGCGAATGCAGTTTTCTTGCGTAATCGGGTTATCAGAGCACTGTAAATTGAAGTGCCGTGCGGGTATCCAATTGCAAGACAGTCTCATTCTGTTGAGCTCTACCAGCTCGGCTGCGTAAGGAGATCTTGTCCGCTTCCTCACTTTTGGATTTACTCTCGACCTCCAAACCAACACCTCCACCCCATCGCCACTTAAAATTCATGGTCTTCACTGTCATTGTCAGCTTGTACGCTAAGGACGGCGTCGAAGACCAGTTGCGCGCCAAGTTGGCCGAAGCCGCACAACACAACGCCAAGGACCCCAGCGTCCTCGGATGGAACCCCATGCAAAGCGCCAGCGACCCACGCAAGTGGACCATCGTCGAGCGATACGATCAGGAGAGTGTACGTATTTGCTGCTGTTTTCTGCCAACGATACCATGCACTCGAAGTGCTGTTTTCTCGGCGCGTGTTGGTGGATTGTGACTGATCGTGTTGGTTGCTGTGTCTGTGTGTAAATTGCTGCTGCACTGGTATCCGACATAACGTGGCGAAGCGTCGTGATAACGCGGACATGAAGGCGTTCGCGGATACTTTGTTTGTGCTGCTACAGAGCGGCAAAGATAGCCTGGAGCCGCACATGTTTAACGAGTTGTAGACGACTCAGTGGACTTCAGCCAAACAGGCCCTGCGCCGTTATCAGTGCTTCAACATCCGTAGATGCATCCTTTACTCACGAACATTACCGGTAAACGAGTTTGTGTCCCGCTTAACGAAAATCAGCGCTGTTCCTTTTACTCGTTTTACGTTTATTACTACTTGTATTACCTGAGGTATAAAACTACTAATTTTAATACATTTGTGTCTATTACTTGTATTACTAAATGTATAATGCTACTAATATTAATACATTCGTAGCTATTACCGAAGTACTTTGTGCCAAGCTGCTCTAAATAATAAGCAATACAACGAAGTGGACTGTCAGCAACGATTCAATTAGATTGCAGTAGTATTACACTAATACTATTGACGGTGCCAGAGGACCATACGTATCGTGTTGTCATTCGTGTCGGCACCAGCGCTGCTCTTACTTGCTATCTGTGTTCTTCAAACCAGCCGTCTACAGTTCGTTGAACTGGTTCACGTCCAGGCTCTCCTGGCCGTTCTCCAGCAGTGGCAGCAAAGTACCCGCAAATGCCTTGTACTCCGGGTGTTCGCGGTGCTTCGCCACGGTCTGTAAAGTGCATTGCAGTAGCATTCGACCGGGTCAGCCAGACCGACAGAAAAGCAAAGAGCACGGTCAATCAAAAGCTCAGAGGGCTCCTTCACCATGGTTTCCCGATGAAAGGAATTGTTGCAATATACGAGATACGTACACTCTCCTCGTCGTAGCGCTCAACGATGGTCCACTTGCGCGATTCACTGGTGTTCTGCATGGGGTGCCACCCGAGGACGCCGGCGTCCTTAGAGTAGGTCTGCGCAGCCTCGACGAGCTTGGTGCGCAATTGCTCCTCGGCGCCGTCCTTAGCGTACAAGTTAACGATAATGGTGAAGACCATGATTTCTGTGGGTGGTGGTGGTGGGATGTCGAGAGTAACTTCGAAAGTGAGCGAGGAGGTAGAATATCCTTGACCCGGCGAACTACATGTAGAAGAGCAAATAGTTCGCGGGCTGAAATCTCTACTAGTAGTATGCCTTGGTCACGTACGAGTCTGTCCTGCTGACAATCTCGCGGCAATGACACGCCACTTCAATCTAGACAAAATCGATTACTCAGGAGCGCTGTCCTTGACATTCTTGGTAATCCCGCTCGCGTCGGTCTGCCGCCTCGTGTATTAAATCAGATGGGAGGCAAGCGAGCACCCCAAGTTGGGGCCCAACACTGTGGCATCGTGACACTGCGCATCTTAAGTACAATGTATTATAACATGCGTACGATAATTTGTGAAATATATGCAGTTTGTGGGAGGTTACAGGAGGGCAAAACACGTAGATTGTGCAAGATCAACATACCGGTAATGACTGATATAAGATTCTCGGTGTTGGAGATTACTGTATAAATAGCGGCTGTCAACCGGGTAGACCGACCAGCACAGGCAGCCATAGATTTGTGAAGGCGTCAACAACGTTGACTTGCTCTGTTGAGTTAGCTTTGGGCGTGCGGACCCACGCCTGGCGGTTGAAAGATGACTTCAGATCGAGGTGCACGAAAAGAAGCTAACAAGGATATTTAATTGTGCTGACCTTGGTCAAGCAATTTTTTTAGGGTGGGGGGAGCGCAACTCTGTCAGTATGAAAAAGCCCACACTGGATTTTATACGATGTGACGGTCAAGGGCTTTTCCAAACCAAGCTGAGCACTGCTATGCGTAATGTCCTTGCTCGGAAAGGCACAATGGAGATATGTCATTAAAGGTAACCAAATATCATTATGTATAGTATTTTTGATAGTAATAGTACTATTTTCGAAATTTTAAATAAATAGTAGCTCAGTTTTCCAAAGTTAGCATAATATTTTAAAATTACTTCAGAGATTTGAAAAATATTAGATACTAGATATTATTTTATGATATTTCCCAATTATGTACGTTTCTTGCCACCTTACAAACGAAGGCTCACCAAAGAGCTCTCTTGGTCAAGCTCTAAAGCAGCAGTAGTGATGACAGGCTTTAAGACTGACGAGTTTTCGCTCTAGTATTCCACTGTAACACAGACAAAACCGATCGAGATGAAAAACTGCATACGGTTGCAGCTGTTTGAAGTCGATAGAGCGAAATCATGATATTTGTTCCTGTTATCTGCCAATAGCCTCATCCAGATCGTGCGTCTTATAAACCTACAGCCTGTGACGTTAGATTAATTCGCTCAGCAGTGCCAACACACAACACCAACCTTGCCGTCACTCTCACAATTGTCCCTGACTCCATTTCCCTCACTGTTGATTAGTTATACCTCAGTTAGTGCGAAATCATCAGGTAACTCCAAAATCGGTGAAGTTAATATAACGCTAGTGATAATATCACTTATTAGACCAGCTAATTTTAAAAATATCATCTAATACGTTTGCGTCTTAGACAAAATAATATAGTTTTAAATATCAACTTAAAATATATAATCATTTGCTAGAAAGGCGGACTGAGCTATGAGTTCTTTGGTGTTTGCATTTCGTCGTTCAAATACTTTTCTCACATACCGGTATCTCTGACCAACGTGCTCCAGGCGACAACGTCGTCATGGGAGCTGCCTGAGTTTATTGATGAATGAAATACTAATACATGAATTTGATGCTTACCAGCCATAATACTGTACGAAGTAAATTGGAGCAGGTGCATAAACGCATAAGCAGTCGCGTCAGATATTTTTTTTTAAATAAATAAAGCCGTCCACAATCCGTAGCAATCCGTTCGCTGTTTGACGAGGAAAGTATCGGCTCCGTTCGGTTGGTGAAAGTTTCTGACCGTCCATTTATTGTGCGTTCTACTCAAAATTTCCGAGCGCTGAACGCGCACACAATAGCGCAAATCTGTTATTAAGAAAGAATCTACTCGACTCTTTAATTACGATCTGGGCCGTTTCGAATTTTTAGTGTCAATAGACCTATCCGCATTTTTTTTTTACTATAGCAGATCATATGGAGAACACCGTGTAGTCGTCGCGATCTTACATTTAAAAACTCTCCATCAATATGGATCAAGCGGAGGTGCGAGTGCAACACGTCACATATAATACTATTGTGTACACCCCCATGCAACTACTTTGAGCTTTCGATCCCTAGTGTCCATTTAATCGTCTACAGAAACTCAGCCCTTACAAATTTCTAGTCAGCCAAAATGACACATTTTTATTTTATAAAGGATTTTGTATTGGGCCGATGGTGGCCGTAAATTGTGTCCAGCTTGACAAATCTCTTTTTTGTATATGAGCCTCCCTATAAAGTGCAAAATCGCGACATCCTTGCTATTTTGAAGCATGTTTGCAACTTGTGTGAAAACCGCATCGACAAATAATAAAAATTGACTGAGGTATGGGCACTCGACGAGGTGGCCGTAAAATTGTGTACAGGAGTGTACAATATCAGGCAAATATACCTATACGAAAGGCCAACATAGAAAACATTTCCACGAACGTTTCTGGTCGTTATCCCAATGATCTCCTCATACAATCATACAAGCTCGGCGACTCGCCGCCGGGCGAGCGAGCACTGCTCGCTAGCCTCCCCATCTGGTTTATTAATAATATACAGTACGAGGCGGCAAATCGACCGACGCGCGAAGGATTACCAAGAATGCCAAGTACAGCGCTCTTGCGTAATCGACTATCTACCGTAGCGTCGTAGTCATAAGCGTCGTTTACTTCTAAGGGTCAGACTACCAAAAACCAATCAGAAAGCGGTATTTCTGGCAGGTGGTTTTGTTACTTACATTTGGGGTGACAGTTAATTTTAGAGTCAGTTAGGATAAAACAACGCTTCATTGTCAGAAAAGCACCAGCCAACAGAGCCATGGGCCGCCCTCGTATAAATGGGCAAGGCAAGAAGCGAAAGTCGTATCAACGCACAGCGGTGGAGTATTCACACAAGAGGGATGTTCTAAATTACAATGAAGAAGGTCACAGTCTTGATGAAACGATTGCACACTTCTACGGTGAGCTGACCGATGCTGCAGTACGAGCTAAAAAGAAGCAGATCAACAAGTGGGCCAAACAGTCCGCTGATATCCGGGATGACTTTAGCGGGCATTGGACCGATGAAGTCGAGGAATACGCAGCATCGATTAACGTTGTCCTTCTCAAAGTCCCACCGAGATACACTTATGTCTGCCAACCGGCAGACATATCATGGAATAAGCCTTTTAAAGCTAGGCTACGCACATTGTGGGTTTGCCGTTTACGAAACCAGCTTGTAGAGTATCGCGCTGCAGAAGAACGACGCCAGCACAAGCGAGAAGAGCTTCATTCGTTGATTGCACGAGCTCGCAAAGATTTGACCCAAGAACGGGCCGATGACGAAGTCAAACGACTTCAAGATTTGTACACAGAAGACCCGTTCAAATTAAAGCCACCTAATCGAGCTGACATCACTGAGTGGGTTTCGACGATCTTTCAAAGGAGACAATTGTAAGCGGGTTTGATAAGATTGGCATCATTAGCGACACGCGCACAGTAGCGGATCTGACGGATATCGAGATTGCATACATTGACAGTGGCATTGTCGAAGAGCTGGAGAATTGCAACCTTGCCGACGGCCATGTCGATTCGAACGATGACATCGAATCTGACGATGATCTAAACAGCAATGTCGAATAATTACATTGCACGTATTTCCTTCCCAACGTTTCGTAAAACCATGATTTGCTCACATCTGTCTGTGCATGCGATGTGAAAATCTTGCCATTGAAGTGACGCCTAGGACTACGACGATACGGTATATACCGGTATTGAAGTGGCGTATCATTGCCGTGAGATTGTCAGCATGACAGACTCGTACGTGACCAAGGCACACTACTTCCAGTCCACGACCCAGATGGGGAGATAGTCCCAGACCTTTCAAAACCCTAATGTTAAAAGGTCCTGCATTAAAGTTTATTCACGTCGAATTGTTTGGTGAGACTAAATTTGTCTCATCACAATTCTAATCCGACTTTAAAGTAGCACAGTGATTAAATTGTGATGTGACTGCGCCAACCGTTTTGGTGCGCATTAAACCGATTTTTGTATTTTTTTAATTACTAAATTAGCAGATTAAACCGTTTTATATGGATTCGGAAGACGGAATAGGCCCAATACTATACCCCCATTAATAATAAAATTAAAAAAATAAACCAGTGCAGAATTCCCCGCCCCCCCCAAGCGTGGCACAGTAAGAGACGACAAGCTTGCCTTGTTTGCTTCTTTTCGTGCACCTCGAGCCGGAGTCATCTTTCGACAGCCAGGTACTCCGAGCGCGAAGACCGACGGAGCAGATTTCTTGTGGGCCAGCTCGCCTGAAGCTTCACCTCAACGGAGCAAGTCGTCGTTGTGAGCATGTAGAGCAGATCTATGTCTCCCTGTGCTGGTAAACTGCCACTACTCATACAATACAACAACCAAAAATGATTACCGTATTAAGATGCGCAACGTCACGATGCCACCGTGTTGGACTCCAACCTGGAGTGCACGCTTGCTTTCCCATCTGGTTTAATACAGCTTGTAATATACAAGGCGAAAGATACTGACCTACCGACACGAGAGGGATTACCAAGAATGCCAAGGACAGCTCTCTCGCGAAATCAATAATCTAAGAGCTAGCTTGAAGTGGCGTATCATTCCGGGAGTACGTCAGCAAGACAGACTCGTACGTGACCAAGGCATACTACTACTGTAGAAGAACTTTCAGCCTGCGAACTATTTGCTCTTCTACATGTAGTTGGCCGGGTCAAGGATATTCTTCCTCCTCGCTCACTTTCGAAGTTACTCTCGACATCCCACCACCACCACCCACAGAAATCATGGTCCTCACCATTATCGTTAACTTGTACGCTAAGGACGGCGCCGAGGAGCAATTGCGCACCAAGCTCGTCGAGGCTGCGCAGACCTACTCTAAGGACGCCGGCGTCCTCGGGTGGCACCCCATGCAGAACACCAGTGAATCGCGCAAGTGGACCATCGTTGAGCGCTACGACGAGGAGAGTGTACGTATCTCGTATATTGCAACAATTCCTTTCATCGGGAAACCATGGTGAAGGAGCCCTCTGAGCTTTTGATTGACCGTGCTCTTTGCTTTTCTGTCGGTCTGGCTGACCCGGTCGAATGCTACTGCAATGCACTTTACAGACCGTGGCGAAGCACCGCGAACACCCGGAGTACAAGGCATTTGCGGGTACTTTGCTGCCACTGCTGGAGAACGGCCAGGAGATCCTGGACGTGAACCAGTTCAACGAACTATAGATGGCTGCATCCAGTGGACTTGAAGAATACAGACATCAAGTAGGAGCAGCGTTCGTGCCGACACACATGACAACAAGATACTGCTAAGGTACATGGCTGCGGCAAGGAACAAGGCACAAGGTACGAGGAATATGGAAGCATGTTCCTCTGGCAAAGATTTACTTCACCATCGATAGTAAGCTAAAAACAAAATCCGCAAAAAGTTACTTTTAATCACGGAAAGCCTTTTGACGCTGCCAGCATCTTACAAATACTCATCAGCAAACTTATAGTACACGTATCGCGTACAACACGAAGCCACCGATAGTATCGACAAGAAAGCTGGATGGCACATTTCATTCTGTTCACCCTACACATTAATTGTCTTTACGCAAGATTATGTAGTTGTGCACCACAGTCTTGAAGAAGAAAAACTACGCAATTTTTTTTTGATAGTTTTACAAGGGAAAATTTCAGCAAGTGTTCTCTGGATTTATTGTTAGCGTGATCCAACTGGAGGTCTGACTTTTGAAATGATCGCACAAAAGCCAACATCACTATTTACATACAAAGCAATCATTTCATAACGAAATGCGATGTTGCTTGTAACTTCTTACACATTCACTACGATGATGGTCACGAACCTCACTCACACGTGCAGCACTAAAAAAAGGTAAAAACATGATTGTCACCCAACAATTGTTGTCTCCTTTTGTAGCATATCATCCGATAGGCCCAGGTCGATGAGATTGTTGGCGGGGATATTTAATAAACCGTCTGAACATATCATGTTACGGCGTCAAACAAAATGATGCTTACGAACCTAAGTACGAATCGCGATTTAGGCACTTTAAACGAAAGCGGGGCGTCTCCTCTGTCTCTTGAGCCCTTATAAGCTACAGAATGCTTAAAACAGTGAAGAAGTTGTGGTCGCTCAAAAATATTATCTCCATTTATGGGCCCTCGAAATGACGACACATTTAGGAGTGTTGTGAGCTCAATATGTTTTTCAATTTTAAAGATTCAAGTGGTATTTAAAAGCCCTTGTTAAAAGCAATTGAATAAGGGTACTTTTACAGTTTTTTCGATGGTAGTTTACAATAGATGTTACAGCTTCGGTTAAGTGCGAAATCAATTGACCAACTTTAAGCTCGATTATCTCGATTACTCGAAAGTCATTTTGTTTGACGCCGTCTCTGCCCATAAATTTTATGGTATAAAATAAAATATTTTACATGTACTGTATTGGGCTCTATCAGATTCCGTAATAAGCATTGCAATAAGCATTTATCAGTAATAAATAATTTCAGATTTTATATTATTCTGACAGTAACGACTATGGGTTCAGAGAATTTGGCGCAGTTGTTTAGGCTCGGCCCACCTACGCACCTGCCCTGATTTTAAACCCGCCTGCGTGCACTTCATGTTATGTTCTCGGAATGGGTAGGTCGTTCTTTGGTTGATGGCTGCGATGGATACGAGGGAGAGATTTCGCCACCATGTTTATAGTACAGTACTGCACCCCGTTTTCGCGGGGGTGGTACCATATAGGATTTGCACATATATTAGACTATAGCTTACAAATCATTGTTAATTTGGATTTAAAGTCAATCTATCCGGAAGTTTATCAAAAGTCCAAGGGCGCGAAAACGGGGTGCAGTACTGTATTATAGCACCATGAAAAGAGATGGTAACACCAGGGTTGTGGCTTCTTACCAGAAGATGTGAGGGGTCAAATCACCAGAAAGCCGCTTTCCACAACCATGAAAAGGCCTTACGGTAGCTTATGAATACTGGGAATATCTTTAGGTATAGACAGCCCATACAGTAAGCGCTGTCCAATCCGGTATCATGGTCCGACCCTATCCATTGATTTGAAATTTTATTAAGGAGTTGCTGCCTCTAAATGGTCAACTGAGAAACGCGGATGACAAAGTCCCCTACATCTAAGTTGCTATCGTAACTGGAAGCGCTGATGTCCTTGCTGCTTTCGCCGACTCCATTAATGGCAATTACAGTTTGGTGAAAGCATTTCTTAATAGTCTTTTTTTCTGCAGCTCATGCCAAATGGCTTTGCTCCGCTGCATTGCCTGAAGTTGATCAATCGTGTACGCCTTCTTGTCAATGTTTTCTCCTCGCTTTATCTTGTCGTACACCCACAGAAGTCGTTTCCCAATGTACGCAGACTTAAACGCCGCAATGATCCCAGTGTCCATAGGCTGTAGGAAAGCAGTGACTGGTGTGGAATGACTCTCGCCAAGCATTCACATCTTCCCTCCCTAAATCGATACATGTATTAGCATGTAAGTCCGGATATAACTTTTCAGTAGTACCGAAATCGCCAGCATTTACTGTACCGGATTAATTCCACGGTACTGCGTAATCTGGTTGGTGTGGCTCACATGGAAGGTAAGCTGAATGTTGAGCAAATGTTTCCTGCCAGGTTACAGTATCTAACACTAACGTGCTCTCGTGAACTCTCACAATACAGCGCATTTTCTCTTTAGACTTGTTGGTCATGTCTTAACGTGGGGTTGATGCTCCGTCTAGTGACATGCTATCACCTGCCGAGCGGATGAAACGCCGGTGAAAAGAAAACATGAGGGCGTCTCGTAACACAAGTTTATATTCGACGCTATAACGTCTTTGCTACTTTGATTACTATTGCTCGTTCAGGTTGTGGTGAAATACCTACCAGACAGGCCACGTCAAAGCAGTGTAAACGGGACCATAAGACATCTTATTTGAGGAAGTACCAAGCATCCCAAAAACAAGTAGCTGACAAAACTCTGCAGGTAGTTTCTAACTGAACCTGCTTATACTTTTTAGATTCGGGTGCTGTTTTAACTGAAGTTTGCGTTTACAGACCCGACGTTGGCATCCACCCAGGCATGACGCTTCAACATCCAGCACACCCGACGTTGGCATCCACCCAAGCATAACGCTTCAACATCCAGCACACTCGTGCCTTCCCGACACTGTTTCCTCGACGGCACCCACGACGTTCCGGTGTCGGCACACTCGCGCTTCTCAACCGTCACGCCTCAGATGCCCGCCGATTCTTGCGCTTCCTGGGGCTTGTTGTTTGAGTCCCGACGGGCGCGCTGGACGCCTTCACGTACTTGACCTTGGCATCCCCGCCCTCGGCTTGCAACGCTCCAGCGTCCTTGTACTCACGCCGTCGGACTCACGTTCTTGGGTCCAAGACGATCGCGCCATCCGACACCTTAGACACCTCGACGCACTCGGACTCAGCATCCTCAGTGTCCGGAACGCTCACGCCCTCCGACCCCATGACGTTGGCACCACCTTCGTCGTCCGCCGCACGCCATCTTGGATCTTGAACCTCTTCTCTGACCCGGGCACTTGTGCAGGAAGTAATCAAACCTACTGAAGCAGATTTTAAGCAGGAAAGAATCGAAGAACGCTTGCAATCTCTGGCGAAGGCTGCCTTGTTGAAAATGTTTTTAGAAGGAGATATTTTTCTTATGACAAATGGCCAAAAGTATTTACAGGAGATCAGCGACTCGCTCTCGCTTATTATTACTGCTGTGCTGGACATCCCGATGCGTTCATTTTCAATGACGAGAGTGTTCGTGAAAGTGGAGATGTCAGAGAAAGGCTTTTCTATGACATCTCCACAAAACGGTTCAGTCTACAATTGTTGACGCTATGATTGACTCCGTTACCACGAAAGATATTATTGTGGTACGACGAGGTGCAGCTCCAATAGTTGAGTGGGATGAAATTGGCCATTTAATAGCTGGTGCGTTTCCAACGCTATTCATGATGGGTGGTGAAATGCTCCCATCTGGGTCTTTTTCAAGTGTCCTGTGCCGACATTTAATGCCATATTACGATAAACGATTCGAAGGAAACGTGACGCTTGTTGCTACACTTTTGTCAACCAGCTACAGCATCATGCCGTGGTAAGAAAAACTGCGCGGGCTACAACTACACATGCACAAACACTGAAAAAACTTGGAGAGCTAGCAAGTCCTCCTGAATTTGAAAAATCGCTTCTCGCGGCAAAACAAAATCAGCTACTGCTAAGCGTCTAAACGCAAGCTTGCTACGAATTTTATCGGTCGTGGGCGGGACAGTCCCGTTTTCGCCTTTCGAACGCTCAGTGACTAGACCCAAGCTATCCGCAATGCGATATCGGTTTGGATTGCCGCAATTATGGATAACCATGGCTCAATTTCAGAGTCGATCTGTACTATACCAAGTATAAGGCAGCACTTTGTTTACATCATAAACCGTTTCTTTAACAAAGCGTTCGCAAGTCGCCTAAAGACATTCAAGCAGGTAGAGGTAAACCCCCGTAAATTACACAGTGAAATGAAGTAAAATAATGTGGCCCCTAATTTGCAGGAGCTCCATTTCAATGATTTTTCTATTGCTCTTCAGAATTGACTTCTATTGGCTAAAGGCTACAATGTCACCGGGGACTGGCTACACTCATCAATGCAAAGGAAGTGTATTTTAGCTAAGTCGAAGACTAACTAATAAAAACATCAGGACATCGTTTAATACTACATTCGCTGTAAATGGAAACATGGCGGTAGGCTTTACCTCGGTAACTAGAGCTGACTTGATCTGACAGACGTTATCACAAGTACGAATACGACAGCTGTTGTGGATAAGCGGGGTGTAGCGGGATCTGCAAAATCTGCGAGATTGCTGGATCCAACTTACCAACAGCGCCCAGACACCGACTAACGGAGGGGTCCCCCGATGATCCGTGATCTGCTGAACTTTTCTCACCTTGTGTACCCGTCGGTAGGGCGGGATCTTGCTCTCTCGGTAACCTCCGAAGAGTTCAAGTGGTGAAGCTTGAGTGTCTTGGCGAGACGTGAGGATGGGGTGGAGCAGTAGTGGTAAGATCTTCATTCTGCGTCCGTAGTTGTTTCTGGATCCTAAGCGAATATTCGAGCTTGGTGGATCCAGGGCCTAGATCCGGGATCTGGCCGTAGGGTTGCCTTGCGGGTGTGTTCCCTTGCCTTTGTTTTCCTTTTCGTCGTACTTGCCGGCTCCTGTGACGGGATCTTGAGAGTTGAGAGCTTCTTAGGTATACCCGGCCAAGTAGTAAATCCGGTTAGCCCTTCAGATCTGTACGTGTAAAGGAAAGCTCACTAGGTTGTAGGATCTGGCCAATGTATTATCCAGTTATCACTATCAACACTAGACTTGCAATTCCCAACCTTCACCGAGCTCGTACGGCCAATGTAGTTCCAATTCTTGAGGGGAGGAAGGCACTTGCGTGATACTGTGCAAATTGAAGTCTGATTCTTAGTTAAGCCTATACCTGCCTGGATTTCTACCTTCTATGTCTTTTACCTGCTAAATCCTCTACCAGGCTCGGCTGCATGTCCTTTTTCTCCTTGGTCCATCTACCCAGCTGTATTATCATCAGATACACCGGATCCATAGCGTAATCATTGATATCGCCAAATTATGGATATACTATTCTGGATCCAGGTCACCTTGATCCACCTCGCTACAAGTGTGCGCGCATCATGGATCTGAGCTCTCAAATCTTCCGACATTGTTTTACGACTGTCTGTGGTCTCCATCACTCCACGAAAGTTCGAGATCCGTTGCATCCACTACCCCCCCCCCATCCCCATATCCTGGATCCAGATCACTCAGTGTGAGATCCTCAATCTCTTGGATCTGGACTTGGCAAAGTGGGATCAGAGACATATAGCGGTGGATCGTGTCTTCTCGGCTGTCGTTGATACCAGATCCACCTCCAGATGACGTCCACAGCCTTTCCTTCATAGTGTCCCCACTCGATCCACCCACACATGGTGGATCCCATTTCCCCTAGGTGTAATCGAGCGAGGGTAAATCCGAGCCTACATGTGGTGAATCTTGCATTTCCGTCCGTTATTCATGCCATATCCACCTTAAGATGATGTTCATAGCTCCTCCATAGAACCCCCACTTGATCCACTCGCACATGGTGGATCCCGTATCCCCTATGAGCACTCAGGCGAGGGTGGATTCGAGCCTCCACTTGGTGGATCTCAGTTACACTGTCACCAACCGTGTTCCTCCTGCCATTCTTCATGCTCTTTGACACTGTTAGCCTCCCTATCCATCATCTGTAGTCTCCTACTTCCGGTCGATCCCGTCAACACATATAGGGTATTAATCCAGGTACTTCACCCCTGGATCGCTAATCAACGGTATCATCTCACACTATCTGCGTTATCCAGATATTCACCGTGGCAGTCTCGACCTCTGATCCACTTCATTTAGATCAGATCCATTTCGTACAGTCCAGACCCACCCTATCCACCGAGCACCGTCAGTAATCCGAGATAATGACTTTTCATCAGATCCCATCTCATATTTTTGAGAAAGCACTTCACCACATCCGCCTCCTGCACGTGGTTGTCACAGCCCAACGGTGTTTACGACGTGCATCCCTGTATTTAATTTAGCTTGTGCCTTGTCGATCTTGATAGCGCTGATGCGCGTGAGATGTCATGGGCTGGCCGTATTGCAAAACCATGATCTATCGAATTAAGATCTGACTCGTACTTTATCCAATCGCTTTATATTTACTGTATGCACTTTGCACTTTCACATATGAATTACATGTAACCAACTCCACCAGTTTACAGCTTCCCTGTAAGCCCTTCTCCTTGCTACCAGTGAGACCAACTCACACCAGCATATTCCTATCCATTTACTCCTCTCGAGGCTGCGTCGCGCTAAGTCGGTTAGAATTCGCACGATCTTGCAATAACTCATGTAGTAGTGTTTCCCTATTCATATCCCAGTCATTTTCACCACTCCGATCTGAATTCAGCTTCGAGTTGGGTGATGGTCCTAGCCGATCTGCAAATCTTCGTCATGTGATCTTTTTGTAATCATTGAGCGTTATCACTGGGGTTGTTCTTGCTGCATAATCATCGAGCGTAGTCATTGGTGATCCCTTCGGCGGATCCACACATCTTTGCCTCGTCTCCGTCACGTATCCATCAGGCGTAGTCAGCGATACCACCTTGCTCATCGTAGTATCGGGGTCCGCCAAGCTTGAAGACTCTTCGACGACTACAGGTGGATCTGTGTCTCCCGCCACGGTATCATGCCTCGAGCGGATCGCGTCCTGCCCTTGGTTTGCTTTAGCACCTCCAATCCAGTGTAGGCTGGAGTGTTATACAGTCATGTACAGTTGTACACCATTGTATGATGAAGTAGCACCCTTAATCTATTGCAAATAGAACCAATAAAGTGGATCTTTAAGCAATTTCTTCGATTTCAATAGTCGCAGTAATATACGGAGTTATGCAGCGCAAACTTCCGGTCTAACGCATTATGTTCAGCAGAGAATACAACGATGCAACTTTAGTACGAATAGATCAAATGATACAAGGTTGTAAGCTGGCTCGATATGTTCGATCACCGATCTCGAACACGCGAGACGTTTTTTCATAATTAAATATCGATGCATCATAAATTCGTATGGAACCATAAAAAGCAAGAAAGTTGAGGAGAAGTATAAGTATAAATATATTTAAACAGTATGCTAACGACGTGTGTGAAGGCGATTGCCATCTATAATCTACGTCGCTTCGTGTGGTCGCATGACTGCCGGCTTGTTCGTCTATTCGTGGAGGAAATGGGCATGTGTTTAATGCTTGAGGTTTGAGAGACAGGTGATGCTTGGAAGGGTGCGGGCTGTTCATCAGGAAAGTTGACATTGTATAAAGGGATCGTGGCCGATGACGACACGTTAAGAATACGCTCCTCATTGACAAATATTGCCTCAATATCTCCAATTGCGGTGCTGGTAACGTCGTAATCACCATTGCAATCTGCGTTGACGTTTAGGTCGAGCTCACGAGTTGTTGCTGGAGAATTCCAAGCTGCGTTTACTGAAAACAAATCAGGTGACCGTGGCTGGGGCCCTTGTACGGTCCATTCATGTAGTCTCGGGAGCGAGTTGTAGCCGGTAGTTAGTGGTGGTCATATCTGTGGCCCATACACGCCTTCTGCTAGTGTTGATGACTCGGTACAACGTTGTCCTTCACCTCTTGCGACTTGTTGCTGGATACGCTGAAGCATATGATCGCTAGTTTGAGCTTGCTGTAACCCTTGCATAGTTATATCTCCACGCTGCCGCTGATCGGTGAGAAAGACCGGCTCCGGATCGGGAATATCAGGACACGACAAACCTACATCACGCGTACTTCGTATAATGTGTACGCAGATGCCAAATTTCACGTGAAAACGGCATGCACATGTCCGGGACCGTGCATCAACTAACCAGCCGTCCTTAGGCATATCTTGCCATTGCATGCGTAGAACATGAATATACTTGAATGGCGTTTTCCCTGTTTTTGGGTCTTCCGCAAAACGTCGTCTGCTATGTTACTTTCTTGATCACCATATCACGCGCGTGACCGATGCATCACTTGTATAAGTTGTACTTGAAGGTTACATACAAAAGGGATCTTTCTGGTACGAATTTCGCGACGTCGAAACAACAAATTGTACAACGTTTTAAGCGATCCGATACCGACGGAATACTGCTAAATTTTGTTTTCATGTGGGTGAAAACTGACCTGGATTTATCCAATCGCTTGATCATTTGGTCTGGCGTTGCCTTTGATGACTTGTTAATTATTTTGAGTGTCCGATGATATAGTTCCAACGGGTTATTGGTTTTAGCACATCCTGAAGGTGTGTAGTAGGCTTGACAGTAACTGAAGCGAGGGTGCAATATCCATTGACCAATGCTGTGATCTGCAACTGCTTTAAATAACGGGCAGAACGGAGATGCCGCACTCCACGATGCCAGCATGCCTTTTTAAATACCCCTCTTCTGACCGCGCAAAGTGAAGATTGTTTAAATTTCTGAAAAATCATGTTTATAGTAGCTGGTTGTAGCTTCGCCTTTACAGAATGATATCTTACGTTCTGGCAAACGTGAAACCAGCACATAAGCATTTCAGATCATGGTACTTGTGCAGAACATGCATTAAACTGCGCGTAGCCAGCGTCCGTCATGATAAATATGGGCGCGAAGCATACCATAAAGGTCTCCCATATAACGTGTATTAGAAATGCAAAACACCATTCTATATCATATCCAGTTCGTTGAGAGGTGCAAAAGTATACCAGAGGAAAAAACTTCGTTATCAACCTTTGTAGCTGGTGTTTTGTTAACAAGCTGTCATCAGCGCCATCAGATACGTGATCGAAGCGACACGGCGCGGGATCGTTCTTGATACGACTGTGGGATGGCAGTGTTGCCAAGTATTCGTCTAGAGCTTCACTCATGGCTTCTTGCTCCTCGGACGGCGTGGCTGCTGAACAGAATCAACTTCTACCGCCATATGGCTGCTGGAAGGCGGCAATGGGCTGATGGAACGACTGGTCTGGTGTGATCAGTTTAACTACTTTCATTTTCTATTAATTATTTTATTATCCCTATGCTTTGGGAAAAAAAGTAGCACATAAATAGATGTTACGTCTCCACGTACGCCTTGTGGCGTATATCCATCATGATGTCACGTTAGTAAGGGCGACAATGCGATGGGAAGAAGCTCAACGTTTACGCTGACTACAGTGGTGGTGCTTAACTATTTTCCTGGTGTTTTGATCTCACACACACGTGTTCTGAAAATTTCTTAACCCCGGTGGTGAAATCCTTTTTTGTGCTGGTGGTAGACTTAATGTCTGGTGCCAAAAATTCCCACTCGATGGATACGGAGGTTTTGCTCTATTTTTTACTTTGCGATTATTTTAGCAGAATGTTATTGATATGACACCAGTTCGTTATTTACTATGTTTCTGAATGATTATCAAGCAGCCTAGCCGTTGGCAAATACGCTTAGTCAAGCTATTCGTGAGCCACGTCTTCGACAATAGCTACTGTCGACGAATTTCACAAATCCATGCTAGCTCTTAGGAAGCTTAGCATCTTGAAATTTGCTGACATCATGCAGCCGCGCTGGGGAGTCAAAATAAGCTTGCACCGAGAGAAGAGACGCTCAACAGCGTTCGAAGTTCGGGGGGGGGGGATCAGCGGCAGAAGTTTGCAGTACCTATCCGTTGATTGGCCAGTTATGTGCCTCTCGGTACCAGCAAGCAGAAGTCCGGCCGCATAGTCATTCTCCCGATTCTTACGCTGAGGCGTATCCGCCGGACTGGCCTCGAATGGCTGTAGTGTCTTTGCCTCTGCTACCGCGAGAGCTTCCTCGTTGATTACGGCAGCTTCAAAGACTGGAGAATGGACGATCTTCGCGTTGCTCTTGAGGTAGTCGCTCATTATCGGGTACTCGGCCTTGACAGAATCAAACAGCACCCGCACTTGTGCCATACTTTCCCTTTGAAGACACTTGCAGATGTTGTCCAGGATTTCAGGTCCTCCCACAGAGTGACTAGCTTGCGGTGGCGGTTTCCCGTCGGCACCATCTCCTCCACAGCTTCGACTTTCTAGAATTTGAGCGGATACGGACGAAGCGCTGCACCATCGCTAAGATAGACGACTAGCGCGTTACGTTACGCTTCATAGGAAGTAAATCTGTGTGCTTGGCTAGCTCGGCGAAGCTGGATCATCAGCAAGTTCATGTCTTCTTGAATGAAATCATACTCCGCGTAGAGCTTATTGACTGCCAGGTTAAATCAGTGGCTAGCGCATCCGATAAGTGGTATGTCCAGCCTAAAAGCAATGACCTTGTTGGTCGAGCAGTTGTCAGCGGCGAGAAAGTGCACCATCTCAATCGTTTTGTTGTACACACCGAGCACGTTACTCAGCAGCTGGATGTGAGCATCGACGTCTTGCCTACCTTCCTTCAGTGGTGACACGCCGAGTAGAGGTTGCCGCTCACTTCGTAGACAGCAAACATCCCGACAAAATGAAGGGAGGCATGTGACCATCCGTCAAACATCAGCCCAGACATCTGGCCCATTGCCTTTTCCAGGAGGGCACCGACCTTGATTGCTACGCACGCCATAAGCTTCTTCAAAGTCTTGGAAGAGATTGGCTTCCAGCTTGACATTGCATGCGTCAGCTCGCTGTCCATCTCCGTGGCAGGTAGATTTCAGGTCACGACCCTCATCCACTAGAATCGAGCGTTGGTAGTCTCAGACACGAAATTAAAGTCGCTTAGAGACTGGGAAGTAGTTGCCGAGTTGTAGAGATCCCGATAATCGTCGAGCCGTGTCATTAGATGCCCAATCAGGTTGCTGTAGCCCGTATTCCGGGTTTGTTTGCGCGCCGTGTCGCACAAATTACAGCGAAATAGCCCGTCACCAAGGTTCTCGAAGAAGCAAGCAGCAATATTCTTGTTCATCGTAGGATCGTGCGCGTGTGTGTAGATCTAGGTAGAATACAAAAAATGATATACTCGGAGTGGAAGTTAGCTTACGTGGCCGGCGAGTTACGGCCATTCGATACTAGGAATAAGCGGTCATACTTTTTTTCTGTCTGTTTTAACCTATTACACTTAACCGGCTTCTGGAAAGATATTTATCGCAGTTATTGGTTGTATTTTGCATTGTATTGCCCTAAGAAAAGGCAATATTAAATTATTTCCACATCAAATACCGTTGTTATTTTACGGATATTATTTTTTTCGACCTCGGATTATTAAATTATGGCATGCTACCACAGCGAAGGGCTCTATTAGACCTTGCAACGGAAAACATAAAGAATTTATCAGGCAATCCAGGTAAGAAGGGCAAAAACGCGGGGAATCTGGAAAGGCAAGTATCTACTGAAACAGTATTTGCGCTCGATTGTAAGTTGCATCAGGTATATTCCTTCCTTAAACTTAATTGTATGGCACTGTCACGACGGTGATGACATTCACCTACTCGATGCGAGCACAGCAACCGGACGCCACAGCAGGTCCATCGTTAAGTTTGTGAACACAATTTCCAGTATTTTTACAAAATATCTGTGTGGGGTAGCCGACCACCCTTCCACTTCTGCGAAAGATGATGCTTCTCATTTGGATTTCGAATTAGGAGGTTCGAGGCTGTGCGCAGATCGTCTCTTTGTAGCATCTCTAAATCACCTGGAATTTCTGTGAATGCTTAGACAGCGCTACTATCAAAGTGCTAACAGCATGAATTACACCGCCGCGTGTATCTATGTTTATGCAAATAATCTAGCGCTCATTTACTTGATTTTTTTTCTTTCTCGTACCTAAATATCAAATTCACGTGACTACTTCCGCAGTTGGGTTTTCTGTGTTTCCCTCGATTGATCACCCATCTTACCTGGAGCAATACCTGCAACCCAAACCCAAAACATGGAGGCATAACCTTTAGGTTCGCTATGACCGCACGCGGGCCTCGCTTCGTAGCGATGGCCATCATCGGTCCTGGGTTTGCACCTGCGTGATCCACACACGATCAACAAACCGCAGGTATGATCGCTGCGCTCGTTTTAGGCAACCGTCGCGCCTCGCGCGGGGTCAAGCTTGGTCGTAACGCTTCGTTGTGGAGTCTAGCGATAACTTCCTGTCGACGTAACACACCTTACAGGATATACCCGTTAATATATTAATATAAAAAGTTACAAATCTGAGACACGCCTTCGCTTCCATGCTAATATCGCTAAATCTGTAGGCGTTGAGCATTAAGAAATGTCCTAGGAGCAGTACGCAGGGCACAATAGTCGTGACTGTGAGTGTGCCACTCGAGCGAAGCGTTATAGTACTGTATCGAAATGACTAGACCAAATGTGGTTTTTGTGCGGCCATTTTTTTTTTTAAGTTCATACACAACTAAACCCAAAGCACTTATAAACATCACCACTTCTACTTGGCCTAAAGCGATGACATGATGTGTCAGGGGGGTCAATATAAGATAGTCAAGCTTAATAATAATTTGATTTTTTAAAGTTTTTAAACAGTCGTATCTTGCCACAGTTGACTGCAACGAGTAAACACGTAGGTTTATTGCTAAGGGTCATTTCGTTCTGTTGTCTCAACCTATTTAATACTGTAAAAGTTGAATTACAAGCCCTCTCTGAATTATAACCCCCTTGTATATGAACCATCATTACCAACATCTTGCTAAAATTACCCCGCGAGGCGCGAGGTATAATTATTACGTAGCGCATTGCATTTTTATCAGCAATGTTTTGGAAAGAACTAGTTTACGAAGTATCTTAAAATCGGTATATCGCTTCCAGTTTAACAATAACTTTATGGATGTTCTCTTAGACTGTTCTTGTCTTGGAGGTAATACGTTCCAAAGGTAGTCAAAGAAAAAAAGATAGTCGTAAACGAGTACACCGTTACAAGCGCTCGAAGTAGTGCGTTATTTAACATCTGGCTTCCGTGGGACCCGAAAGCGTACCATTAGCTAGCTATCGCTAATATATTACATAGCGGAAGCCCAAAATACGTATACATCTTTGAATTTTTTACGAGCTTGGATTTATTAGCAACAACTTATGCATTTACGATAAGTAAGCCTCCGCAATTTTGGTCACATAACCTTAATCATCGAGTCAGCTATTTTCATATTTAAAAACTAAGGCTGTGTTCGACTTGCTTCCAAATAGCTATTTCTGGGTTTAATTCTGTTTTTTGAGGTTTTGAGGTTTTATACCTAGGTTTTAGAAAATGCTAGGATTCCAAGTGGTAGACTTGTTTTTCACGAAGTAGCTATTTTCGATTGAGCTACTCAAATTAGGCAGATTAAATGAAATAGCTATTTTAGCGAAATCACGTTTTTTAGAAAAATAAAGAAACGCTATCTACAGGACGAAAATCCAGAGCTTCCCGTGTAAAAGACGGCGTTGTGGGGGTATACATAAATTTTGTCAAAATGTGTGTGTGTGTGGGGGGGGGGGGGGCCAGGTCCGTGATGGTGACACAACCTTTGATACCCACGCACATACTGTCCAGCCTTTGGTCGAAAGCGAGGTCCTTCCAACCGTACCGGTATGCCCAAAACCCGTCGTTGGCTCACAGGGAGGACGTAGTGGCAGAACAGAGTCACACATCGTCGCGGTTTAGCTCTCGTTTCTGCCGGTGAGGGACGCTTTCCAGCATGGCACCGACGCTTAGTCAGAGCACTAAGGTTGGCTTCACGAACAGCCATCATGCCCATTTTTTTTCCTTTCTTCGGCTTGAAGAAAAGAAAAAAATCCACATGACGCGTCGCGTGGGTATTCGTGACTCAATTAAAGTGTACAAAGGAACAATGAAGACGAAGCTTTTAAGTGAATAAAGCGCACTCGTAGACATCGTTGGCCTCCCAGAAGACAGTGTGGACGCTGCCTTGAAACGTTGCAGTTCGAGTGACAAAGCAACAGTCTACAACAGCGTACGAAGAGCTTGCTTACGGCAAAGTGGCTTCACTGATAGTCGGGAGAAGGAAGTCGATGTAATAAACTTTAACGGAAAGTGCTCAAGAGAAGAAGAAGAAGTAACCTCTGACAGCACAATACACAATGATACAATTCAAGCTGTTGAGTACAGCACTTCTGTGAGCAACATTGCAGAAGATTCCGCAGCCTCATTAGCCCATGATGTCCTGCCAGGTAAGCTTAGCCAGTCACTAAGCCCACGTCGTCACCATCACCACTCTAGGCATACACGTTTTGACGAAGCTTTTACTAAACACATGATTTGACAATAACCGACTTCTTAAAATACACATTGCGACACTATTTACACATTTTGACAAAACCTTTGTGTACTCTCACACCTGCCGACATTTCCCCGTTTTGCAAGGAGGTGATTTGCGAAATATTTAGCGACAACCACAGAAAGCCCAAAAATGCAAGAGGGCTGGCGAAAGGGCACCGTGGCTTGACAATTAAATTAACAGGGTACGTGTACAGTATGTTGAGGTATTAAATACTAGTAAGTTTCGTAAGCTGATTCATGTGCGGGTGAGCTACCGTAATATCGGTGTCAAGTGTCCGCCGCTGCTAAGTGCCACCCCCAAAAAATTCCCCGTCTTTTGTGGAATGCAGCAAAGCACAAACGGCGACCGCAGCAATGCGAGTACCAAGCAAAGGGGGAGAGAGAGAAAGCCGAAGCAGCACAAGCTGACGTCGGAGACTTTCGCACTGAAGGCTGCGGTACTGCTATTATATGACACACGGAAAATGGAAGTAGTAATTCACACATTTTGGCCCGGAAATGATCGGCGAAGCACTACTTTCAAGTCGAAGGCATTTGTCATCCGGCGCAGGAAGCAGGGCAGAGAACATATCGTCGCCATGGCTGCAAAGACCAAGCCTGCGCAGCAGAAGCGGTTCATACATATTGGCAGTGCAAAGACCTTGTCGGACGACGCAGAACTGGACATCTTAGAGTGGCTAATTGCATTAAGATCGAATGAGGTCCCTGTATCAGCTAAAATGATTGAACTGGAAGCTTATAAATCTCTGCACTCTACGATGTTCCTCGCTCGTTATTTGCAGCAACCCCTGCTTGGATTGCATCGTACCTGACTCGCTACAGCCTCTCGCTCAGGGATGACGACATAGTAATTTGATACATTTACCAGGATAAATTCATGGATACATATTCAATGGCGTCAGCACTTTTTCTTTCCTGCACGTTGAATTTATCCTAATCACAAGATTTGCCTGCACGGAGGGCGTGAACACTTGACACTGATTTTACGGTACACTGCAGGGACTCCAGTCGATAAAGGATCGGCAAACGATCCCGCTGTGCTACGCGTCTGTACCATTCAGATCATACTGTGACATGTCGGTATAGACCACTGTACGTGTGAAGAACGCGTGGAAGGAGGACGCGGTTGAGTACTATCCCAGTGCACTTCTTCCAGTTTGATGTGCAGGCCATTATCCGCCGCTTCGACATCGAGAAGATGTCTTGCAGCGGACAATCGACTGCACATGAAAGTGACTATCCATTCAGAAAACAGCCGGCATAGACACCACGTTTATATCCACATAAGTGGATATCTGAACAAAGTAGGTACACCCCACAGGGACTAAAGAATCCTTTTTTTTATAAACGCTAAAAACCGTAACTTAACCCTTTTGGTTAGTGGCTGATGCTCGGTTTTGATTTGCCCCCTTTTGGACGAAACCTAGCTTCGGAAATGCGCCGCCAAAAGCGCGGCCCCCGCGACGAACCCAGGCGCCTCCGATGACGTCCAAGATCTCAACAGCCGTGCCGTTTCAGATGAGCCTACCGATGAGAGGCTAGGCGAGTGTACGGGAGAACCGCGCCGGACTCCGGGCTGCTGAAGAATCCTGACTTCTCACACTATTGCTTCTACTACCTTTGCACACACTGCCAGGAACCAAGAGCGCGTACAGCTGTCAAGAGGCTCCGTCACAATCTCAGACCAATCGGCTGTAACCATAAGGTGTGGAGTGATGAATATTTGCTATCACTTGCTACTTTTGCTTTCTAACTTTGATATTTAGCTTTTGCTGCTGCAGAAGCGCGACGGCGATCGATACTATCTTGTGTTTCTCAGCACGCAACTGCACACAATCACAGAGCTGGTAAGGCTGATTTAAACTCGATTTCCAGCAACCTAATGCGGATAGATAGTGGGGCTTTAAAGGACGTCAACATCCTCTGCAAAGCTGGAGTATCTCGCAAGAAGATTCAGAGCGTTATTTGGGAAAGCACTGACGCGGAGCCATGCATGGTTGACGTGCACAAGCTTGCAAAGATGAAGCGGGAAGAAGAAGCCGGGAGTGCGTTTTCGAAACATTGAACCGGTTTTGCGAGGACGAAGCCTTCGCAGTGAGCCACGTTGACATGGATCGAGAACACAGCAAGGTACCATCAGTGCAGTGTTATTTTCTATGGTTTTTGTGCGATCTAACTCGGTCTATTCCTAAGGTATTTGCTTGCCGTAATGTTTTCCAGACTGCCCATATGCGATCGCTGTTCTCGAGTGTTCCAGGGACTATGTTAGCCGACGCAACGCATGGAACAAACTCGGACCGAAACAAGCTATTTCATTCATGGTGCCCAACACATTTGGGCAAAACCAACTTGTTCCAACAAATTCGGGTAAGATCCTCCACGGTATCGAATGAACACTCGAGCATTTTTATGTGAAAAGGGTGCTGCATCTATCCGAGTTTTTGGTATGTGCCGTGTCGATCAGACGAAGTGCGCCGACGATTGGTGGCGTATGTTGAGTTGATCGCGTCCTCAACGTTCCCGATCAAATATCGGGGTGCCCCGCCTGCGGAAGCGATAGCCTACTCGGCGTACCGCTCACACCGAACGCATTTCAGAAACCAGGAAAGTCGCAGCGCCGGACCTCCACAGCTGAATGCACATCCGGTTGCTCATCGTTTGGAGTGGACGATCATCACCAGCTTGTTCAACCAGCGCCGCTTTGTTCCTCGGATTCTCGTGACGGGTGGGCAGCCTTGCTAGTCTGTCACGCCTTGTTAGACTACCAGGTGCATCACTGATATCATTACCGGTCGTGTTTTAGACGACTAAAAGAACTCCGACTGGAAACATATTTGGATTGTTTTTTAGGAACCGCGTCGTGTTACTGGGATGACTAATAAGGATCAGGTTTCCTTAAGGCGCCCAATTGGTTGTGATTGTTTTAATATCTACATCCCGCTGGTGAATACCGTGTTTCGGTGCAACCGCGATGTGAGATTTCTTTCAGCGGCGAAAGGTACCCTCTGCCCCTGCAAAAATGCTGCTGAAAAGAGTAAACTTTTTATTCCTTCGTGTTTTCTGTAGGTCCCGAAAAGGCGTATAGGGGATTCGCTGGCTATCCACCTACACGCTTATGACAAGACACAGCTTCGGCTAGCAGGATGCCTAGACGTGGTTGCAGCGAGTCGGCGCTGCCTCCGGTTGATGTTCGGCACGCTATCGAATGCGCAAAAGGTTTCTGCTCCGCTTGCAGCGCTCTACCTTGAGCGCAAGTCGCCATTTTACTGTTCTTCGAAATATTATTTCGTGTCGGCGTATGTGGATCAACTTTGCAAAGTTGCATATGTCGACGTGATGCTATCTACACTTGATCAGGGCTCATTCTTCCTGGCAATCGGTCCTTATCTCGATTTTGTATCGCTTCGGTCAGTTGCAAGACCATAATTTGATGGCCTTAACTTGTTTTTACGAAAAGAAGAAGAATAACCTTGTCCTGTTATTACAGATCCACAACGCAAAATTTATCAGCGAGCGATGTTCGTCCTGTTTCACCCATTTAGAGGCGCTGATGACTTTCGTAATTCCTTATGGGTCTGATTTAAATGAACGGTTCAATTGTGATGGACCAGGCCTGCTCCTGGAGGCACATCGCTTTGTCGCCTGCTCAAACGATTATTATGCGTCGCGTAGGCCGGGTCACAGCGCGCGGATGTGGATACCGAAACGTATTTTGAATATATGAAGGCCGCTTTCAGTAGTGAGGCTGGCATGAATGATGTAGCTAGATATCCCGGTGGTACTGCAGGCTCTGATGATGAAAGTGTTTGGGATTACGAACTCGCTGCAGGGCTCGAAGGGTGTTCGATTGAAGACGGCCCACCCATTCCAAAGACAGATGGAAGATACACAGCTGATCAAGGGCGTGGATTTAGCAGCCCGGTTAGCCGATCGCTCGCTGGACTCGGGATGTAATAGTTGTGGCTCTTTTGAGTATGATAAAGTAATAAGTGAGACGCTTGACCGCAGTATCGACAAAGTGGAACAAAACCTGATTTTTCGGGAGCGTTTATTGTGTACGGAGGCGCGATACCTTATTTGGGGATGGCTGCTTTTGCTCACTCAAGTCCGTATTTTGGAAGATGTTATCTTGGATGCAGACATATTGAGCGACCAATCCCTGTTTACGGCGTATTTGCAACTACTTTAAAGAAGAGCGCGCAATAAAAATCCACCGAACACGTGATTTTTCCACAACCTTCTAATAAAAGTATACTAAGGACTGCACCCCAAGACCCCGCAATAGAAAAAAAAATGTACAGGAGAGTGCAACGGGTCCGTTCACTGGTGAGCTTACTACCGCCCTCTAACAGTATATATATATATATATAGATTCACGATTTGTGGAGAACTCACGGATTCTGTGATTTTTTATATTCCCTCTTTCAAGGATGAATTGTCGATTCAACGGATGGCTTGTCATTTCTCCCTTAGCGAAAAGCAGCCTGAAGCCTCTGCACGCATTGAAAACCCATTTCTCAGATAACTTCTCTCTGAAGAAAGTGTGGATCAGGTTATTGGCTTTCTTGGAGGCCATCCTGGCTCCGGGGAGAGTCAAGTAATTCGTTCGTCACAGGGTCTCGCATTGTCATGGAAAGCCGATGATGCTTTTCGAACCGTAGCTTATCGAGGCGTCGCTGCAGAAGCCGTGAGCTGCCAAACCGTTCATAAACTGTTTAAGTGGGGTATCCAGCTCAAACGATACTCTACGCAAGATAAATAGAAACTTGAGAGATTAGAACGGCTTGTTATGGACGAGGTATCCAACACATGTTGAGCTGATCGGGATGATCGACGTCGTGCTCCGAGGGCTCTAAACGCAGCTGCATCGGCGCTTCGGGGGTGTGCATGTACTGCTTGGGGGAGGGGGGGGGGGGGGTGACTGGCTGCAACAGCTTCTAGTTGCTGGACACCCGGCATTTATGCCTCAGCCTCCGATGCCAGGTGTCGTCACGTGGTGCGGCCGATGCTACAACTGTAAATATATTGCGGCAGCGAGGGGCAGACACGTATCGGGAAATATATGAAGTCATAATGCTGACAGAAAACATGCGACAGCGAGAAGGTCAGCTGTGGTGTGAAATATTGGCTCGATGGCGCTATGGTACAGACAAGATATTATCGATTTTGGCAATAGTTTTGCTACGTCACAAATTAGATGAACGATGGCTCCGTAGAAATTAATGTTTGTTTGCCCGATAATCGCTACTTCGAATGCGTTATGGGTGCAATTTGGCAACCAAGAGTTATTGCAGGTCAACAGGGCGAGCTCGTCACTATTTTCCCGCTGATGTGGCACGGCCGCGATTCGAGCTATCCCTAGGGCAGCGATGGAGACTATCCCTTCTTCGTAGCGATAAGACCTGAGGTTTCTCCATGCTAATGGCTTTGGGTGTGGGCATGCCCATACGATGCACTAATAATCCTTTTGAGCTCTCCGTTTGGCCAATAAAACGACCGGGACCGTTGTTGAGCTTCTTGCGTCCGCAAACGATGTCTCCTGCGTCGAGCGAAAAGCGACATATGACGCTTACGTCTACATCAAGCAACCTGAGACAGTGGTTTTACGGTTCCATGAGCGAACCCTGACAAAAAAAACTAACGTTATTGTGAAGTGTGCACCGACCGGCGTTACCCCTGCTCGCAAAACGAAACGCGCAAGCGTCAAAATCACTTTACGAGATCGAACATTTCCTGTGAGCGTCGACCAAGATTCACTAGCTAATGCTTTTGCTCTGGCTTCAGAAAATTGTCAAGACTTACCGTTGAGGAAGTGGTGATAGCACCTTTGCGACACCACACCAGCAAACACCCGCAAAAAGCTTTGTTTTACGTAGCTGTGACGCGGGTGAAGTCGATGGCTCATCCGTTCCTACTAGACCCTCTTACACTCGAGATTCCTAAGTACTTCACTCCCAGTGCATCTACTATAAGTCAAACGAGGCGGCTGTTCGAAGTAGAAGTAGAATGCGATCGCAGACATGCTAGCACAATTGTTTTACGCTTCACCTACGTTTGCCTATTGAGCCTAGCGCGTGCATATTTGGCTACGCGAAAACATACCTCGTCTTATTTCACTACTTTAGAGTATGAATTCAGCCTATTTTTCTTTTCGAATGTGTATCCTTCTTTACAACCGGTTGGTAAATAAATTACAGAGCTTCCTTGTGCCTTCCATTTAAAAATCGTATCCTACGCCCTTATCGGCGACACGTCCGCCCGTTAAGTAGTATCGGATTTTGCTGGCTAAACAACTCTTAGAAAGCAATGATGTGCAGCTGTAACACATATGAGTTATTTTTGTTCAAACAAAAACTATCTATCTTTATGGCTCAAGTGACAACGTTTTTTAGCACAGCGTTGTTCTTACGGCAGTTCTTACGGCCAGCTTCTGTTGTACATGTGCTACGATTTGGCAGCTCAGTCAGTTACCTCACAATCAGAGAAAAAGTAATAATTTTACAACAAAACTGCTATAGTTATTATTTTTAGTCATTGTAGCTTGCAGAAACTGTAACAAACGCAGTATTACGTATATTAATAGTATGTCCTCGGAAACACGCACTCCTACGTGTACGCTAAGCACCTTGCAGCATAGGAAGCATCTTTAGTGGCTATTTCATTTGAAAATAAACAGCTCTATTTACCACTCAAATAATAAAATCAACATGCATTATAAAAAATAATAAATATTAACACTTCGTAGTATTAAAACGATGTCACCTTCGGATAATGAATAGCCTTGTTCAAGTCTCCATATGTGCTCTATGAACCACATGAATTTGCTTATGTAAGCTACATAATCCTATTTTAACCAATCGAAGCCGCCTTCGCTCCGCTCGACAGCTAATGATAACGCTAAAAAATATGAGCGTTTCATGTGACGGACGGACGGACACCGTGCTAGCATTGATAATTTAGGGCTAGCCGGCCGCTGCTGCTACCCGGCGGAGTGGTATGGTTTGTTAGAGATGAGGTGGCCGCAAATTTAAGTGCTTCTTGGTGTCGCGTGCTTTGTGAGCGTTGTTCGCCCCAGTACGTCGTGGCGTCGTGTACTTAACCACTTACATTTGCGTAGTCTCATGTGGACCCGTATAATATCGTTGTTTGATACGCTTCCTTTACCCCGTACTACAGGTTGGATGTCATACTCTTCAGTGGCCCGCGGTCTTCTGTTTCCTTCGTGCCTTGGTAGTTCCCTGCGCACCCGTGGTCCATGCTGCTTTGTGGTTATGCGCCCTCTCTTTTGGGTCCATGCCCTTTAGTACGGCCTCTTTCTACCTATTCCCAGTATTCACCGTTTACGTGGGTTGTACCGGTTTCGTAATACATGGTCTTTCGTGGCCGTTGGCCTCCCATCGCTGGTACTCTAGCTGAAGGGTGATATTCCGTGGTTTGGTGCCTTAACGCAGTCGTGTTGTTCCGTTGCCCGTGTATCGTGCTCTCCTGGTGGGGTTCCATCGACTGCGTGATCACGCTATCGTGCAATTCCGGTGTGGTAATGCTCTCTAAGGTATTGTGCTCGCGCGTTATCGTGCTCTATACTGGCATCGTGCTCCACGGTGTGCAATCGTGGTACCCCCAAGCGTCCCCCCGTGGATGGTCCGCCGTCCGTGCAATCGAGTTCTAATGTTGTACTGTCCTCCGTGGCTCGGTAATCTTAGGTTCTACACTGGTATCGTGTTCTGTGGCTGCTTGGTTATCCATGGTTAAGTGGTTGAGCCACCGTCCATGCTTGTGTACTCTCCGTATTCTCGTGGCTGGTCTGCCGTCTGTGCAATCATGCTCTAATGTAGTATCGTCCACCGTGGCTTGGGGGGTCAGGGTCTACGATGTTGTCGCTCTCCGCGGCTCGCTCATTCCCCGTCTATAGATCAGCGGCTACGCTCCCATGGTTTAGTGGCCCAGTCCATCTTATCGTGTTATCTTGTAGTGTCGCGGTTGGTCTGTCGTCTGTGCGATCCTTAGCATCCGTATTATCGTACTCCGGGATTTGGTGATCTCCGGTGCTACACTAATATTGTACTCCAATGCTCGGATGATCTTCCGTTTATGGTCTCCCGCGGCTTCATGCCTGGTCCGTCGACCGTGCTCCGTGCTCTACCGTGGTGTTATTGGAGAATTCCTGTCCGTGCACTGTTACAGTTACGTGTTCTACCGTGGCTTCGAACGTGCGTGCTCTTTCGTAGGCCTTGCTTTTCAGCATGTTAAGGTGTCATTATTTCAGTTCCCTTCCGTCATCCGTACGCTCCCGTCATGTGCTTGGCCTTTCAAATTTATATGGCTGCTTGCTCTACTGTGGCTCGTCCTTTTCAGAATAATTCGTGGTTTTCGCTGTGTTCGTGCCCAGCCGGGCTTCCACTTCCATTTCAGCGTATACATAGTCTAATTAAATATCCTTCCGTGTTTCCTGCTCTTACCTGGTTTCGTGTTCTTCAGTGACCCCGCGTCAAGTTGATCACCCGGTGCGTATGATTTACGCTACATAAAGTTCTGAGAAGTGCGTCAGCTACCTTAATTATCACAGCTAAGGGAATACTTTTTTTCTCGCGGTGGCGGAGTGGTGTGTGTGGGTGTAAGGACGCCACTACAGTCACATTTGAAAAGTTTCTAGGAATTAATATTAGTAAAATTATGTGTACTTTATCTATCGCTGATATAATATTTACGTGTACTACTACAACAAAAGTGTCTAGCTCTAAATATTAGTAATAGCACTTTATATTTATCTAGCGCTAAATTTATTACATGTGTGTGGGTGTACTATTATTACAAATAACTGCAAGCAAAAATATGAAATATTTTTAAAGTAGCGTTTATTTTAATGAAACATTATTACAAAAGTACTACGAAGCTTAAAACATCATATTATAACCAATAAGTACTAAAGCTTCAGTTTAAGCCGAAATATAAGTCACCAGGTCCTTTGAAATTTTCAACGGCTCCTACGACGATATAGTACGTGTGTGTGCATCCGCGCCTTCTACTAATGCTAACTAACGCGCGCACAGGCGGTACACTTTGCGTCGAGAGGCGCTCCGCGGCTGCAATTGAGAGCAAAATGAAATTTGAACGGTGCTTTTAAGTACGATGTGTAGATCACATACAGTGTGTTTACCCCATAATGCGATTTTAGCCCATTGGGGCCGCCTTCGCTGCGCTCTGCAGCCAGTACAACGCGCGTATTTAGGTAATATTAATTAGCCCTAGCCGCGGACGGAAGGACGCAGAACACACTCCACTATGGGGGTAGACTAGTCGGCCGCCGCCGCTACGCGGCGGTGGTGGCAGGTTTTATTCTTAGGGGAAATCGGCTCCCACCTTCGCTGCGCTCCGGCGAAAATATGTTTTATGTAAACGTGATGTATTAAATGCATATGAAATTGAACATTCCTACTCCGAACCAAAGATCTGCCTGTAGACAATGTTTTGGGTGTAGACCCCATCCTCCTCCTCCAGCTTTGGGTACTCGACCAGCGCCTTGAATCTTGATCTTGAAGTAACTCGCGACATCGCAACGTACAGCTGTCCATGGGAAAAGCAAGGCGTAGCAAGATACAGCTCCAAGTGCCGCACCGTTTGCCCTTGCGCCTTGTTAATGGTCGTCGCAAAGGCCGGTTGGACAGGAAACTGCTTGCATCTTAAGTGAAAAGGAAAGCTCCGAATGTCTCCGTCACTGATGAAAACAATGCGGGGAATCAACACATGTTGCCCTTGTCGCTCATCTGTCATGATTGTGGCGAGAATGACATGTGGCTTCGAAGCCGTGTTCCGTTGCACAGCCCTAGATCTGGATTCAGGTTCCGCATCATCATCATAGGCATTTCTATCTTGAGGGTCGCTTGTGGGGAGAGATTCCACTGATATTCATTAAGTTAAGTACCTCCTGCTCGAAGAAATTACCGTCACCGTCGCCTTGTACTGAGTCGGAAGATATGTATTCCCGTGCCTGTCCAGTTAATCGATCGGTCATCGCTTCGTTGATGCGGTGTACAATTGCATTCGTGGTCGTCAGGATCGCACGGTTAGCGAAGTACTCGTCGCTAGCAACCTCGGGGTTGTTAATCTCGCCATACATCTCGTCGATGATCCGATCCATGTCTCTTGAAATAACGCCAGGTCGAATTCCCTGGTCGTCGTCCTCGTGCACAGATGCATTCCCAATCAGCACATCGCGTGGAATCTTCATTTAATCGCTTCCTAGGGAAGGGCTTACATCATGCCTTCCCTCCCCGACTTGCAGCAGGAACTCGGAGAACCCAGCCATTTCCTCGGCAGTGTCCGCAGTCTCAGCTGTGCGCACTCGCATGTTTTGCGTAACTGGAATTGTGGCCACAGTCTAGACGACGTGAAGCAAAAGCGTCGATTGTCTCGACGGGTGCTCAATTCTTCACGACCGGAAGAATCTGGCGGAAAGCTCCCGAAAGTACAAACACTTTCCGCCAAAAGGCTCGGTGTCGTTTTCAAGTATGTCCCGAAGTGCTCGGTCTACTGCCTCGAAAGCGTATCGATGGGCCATGGGTGCTTCGTCCCAAATAATCAAACTTGCATGATTGATCAACTCCTGAATATGGGAGTTCTTTCTATAACCGCTCGTCGAGCTCTCGTTCAATTTCAATGGGATCTTGAATGTAGAATGCACTGTACTACCACCCATGAGCAAGTGCGAGGCAATACCGCTAGACGACACAGCGATGGCGGTTTTTCCCGAGAGTCTGACTTTGGCCAGTATGTTTCGAAGCAGTGTAGATTTTTCAGTACCACCCGGGCCATCGACAAAAAAATATTTCTTGCCTTCCTGAGGACAGTCTACCGCTTCAATAATCTGGTCGTAAGCCACCCGCTGTCCTTGGTTGAGCTGATCTTCTGTGTTTACAATCGCCTCCAAAGCCGATCCATCGTATCAAGTGATCTCACGTCGTAGTAAGCCATTTTGGCGAAGCGATTCACGAATCAATATTGGGAACGACCTCAACTGAGGAAGCTCGTCGAAGTCAGCTACCGCATACCCGCTCGCTTGAAGTAGCTCTTGAATGCTCATCAGCGTTTCAATTCTACCAGCGCCGACTTTAAGGGGTCCATCCAAGCGTGATGTTTCCGTGCATAGTCTTGGGAAAGGTCAGCAAAGAACCAATTCCATAGAACACCTACGTTTGCTGGAGCTGAATACACCAGAATGGTGACAAAGAGCTGGCGCAGTTGATACGGCACTTGGAACTCAGCTGCTTCCCTCAAACAGGAAATCCACTCATTGTCATTCTCCAAGTAGCCAGCCTCCCGCGCTGCAATTTGGAATGTCGGGCAGACAATCCCGCTAACCGTTCTCAAGTCTTCAAACGACGTTGGGCCTCTACGCTGACAGAGCAGTAGCCAAAGATAGAACCGCTCCATATCTCGAGGAGACACGTGAATCATGCGACCAGCCGCAGCTTGATCCAGTTTCCGGCGAGCCCATCTTTTCGGTTGCCCTTTCTCCGACGCTTTCCAGCAGAACTCTTTAGGGATGTCCTGATACAACATCGTCCTGGCAATATGATTCTCAGGCACTTCACTCGCACACAACTTAAAGAATCTGATCTGCATCGTGTGACTACCACGTTCCAAACCCGCCTCCGGGTTTTTCGTCTTGCGAAAGCAAATCGTCTGGCCTGACTTGAGATGAACCGCTAGCTGAGTAACCACATGGGTTTTCCTCTGAATCGTGAAATCGAGCAGACGCATGCAAGCTTACACCGGAGAAATGTAACGGGCGCTCAAGAACCGTAGAATCTCGTTTGGTTCTCGACGCGCAGTCTGATGCCCTCCTCAAACTTCTTCCACGGGGAGTATAGCCATATCGGGTCCTTTGTACACATACTTGTACAGGTATTTAACCACAGATATATCCGTGCACACTTCCGCATTGGTGTGGCAGTTGTACTTCTGGGATAATAACAGGTTGTATGGTAAACCTCACTGGTTGATCGTAGCATTGTCGTACTCTCTGCCTTTGAGCTTTAGAACACCTTCTTGTCGCCGACGTCGTGTGTACACAGGATATCCATTGGCATTGGATTGTGTAACGCCTGCTAAGGGCTTCGGATACCCTTTGGTGCACTTGCCATCCTTCATACACGGACATGAAGGGTTTGCAGGCCCGCAAGGACCATGGAGCATGCATGACATGACCGTTTTATACAGCTGAGGGTTTGTATCCTTATCTGGCATCTCAGCGCATACCACCTTGGCTACGATCTCTCGCGGTTGAGGTTTGGCTTCGTCAGCTAAAATAATCAATACGTGAGCGTGGTGGGGGGGGTCTCGTTTTTGAAACTCGACAACGTAAATCCGCGCGCGCACTCGCCTCAGGACGCCTTGGTTTAAATCGTCAAGCGTCGCTTGCAGTTTCTGCTGCCACATGCGAGCCACGATATCTGGTCGATCTTGAGCTGTCTGGATCTCGGAAGGTATTGCTTCAAGAATCTCGTCCCACTTGGGGTTGCACGTTTCAGTCAGGAAGCCGTCGGGCCGTCCATACTCCCGAACAACTGCCATCGAATCTGGATACGACTTGTACATGGACCGCGGGCTACCCAGGTGCGAAGACCGTAGTATGATACGCTTGCCAACCTGATTAAGAAAGTGGGTTGGTCGTCCTCTGCTGCCTCCGTCTCGGTCCGGGTGCACCAATCTGTTCTGGGCCCGGTCATATTCCGACAGCAGCACTTCTCCTTCCGCCAGAGCCAAAGTATCCTCATTCAGCAAAGCGTCTTGAACACCCCTGTATTGATCGGCGCGAAGTGTTTTCTGATTGTCGGCCACGCAGCGAAGCTGTTCTTGCTCACATTTTGCACGCTGATCTACACACCACGGTTGAAATAGACGCCCACCTTGGTGGAGAGCGGACTGATCATCCACTTTCTGGTGAAGGCGGAACGCGATGTGTTCACGAAGCGACATCGCCTTGTTGTTTCGATACTTAGCACCATTCGCGAACTCGTCTGTGTAGGTCCAGCCCTTCTCTCCATATGGAAGGAGAAGCGGGTATTAGAGTGGATCGTAATCGGCGTGAGTCTCGTACAAGCGTAGCAGCCTTTGATCGCGTGTAAAGAGCAGTAGATCCCGAGGCTGAGCCAGGTTGCCATCCTCAATGAGAGTCGCAGCCACTTCAGACACAGTGGGGCGGTTATGCGTCCTCGGTCGCGAGTAGTTATCATGCAGACGGAAAACCAAGTCTACTGGGGCCTCCGTGTTGTGTTGACGCACTTGCCGCCCAAAGTGGAAGAACCGTTGCGCTAATGAGTTGTGCTCTGCCATCACTTTCTCGATGTCTAGTAGTGCAGCACGATCCAGATCCGCGAATATACCAAGACGTCGCTCCGCGCGGCGTTGCATATCTGGATCCACAATGTAGATCTGCGCAAACTTGGGTGCTACACGCGCGCCTGTCCGACGGTCTATGTGGGGAGGATAGACCCTAGGTAGTGCCTCATAGCTCCTTGAATGCGATATGTGTACACCCCGTGTGTACCGGCAACGCTCTCGTCTTGACGTACGTTTTGAAGCGATCGGTTTGAGCACGATGCACCAATCGACGTAAGCGCGAAGTCTTGGTTATAGGCACGAATTTGACGGTGCAACTCGGGATCTCCGTACAGCTGAAGCAACTTCCGTGGCGCGGGGTGCAGTGGAGGCAGGTTTACCCTGCCTGCCATGATATAGCAGACTCGCCTGACCACTTCCAAGCGTGGCAGATCGGACACACCGTTGTTGCCGGAAGCTTGGGCCGGCCGTTCACCACGTCGTCACCCGTTATCATGGACGCATCGAAGTCTTTGAGGAATATAAGAGCGTGCCCATGTCGGATGCATTGGCGTCGAGTGCGCACCCGCTCGAGTTCTTGATGGGGTTCTTCCGCTGTCTGGCGAGAGCATCGATTCGCAACCTGTTGACAATGTAGCTCCCGGTTGGCTTCCCATTCATGTTCAGACTGCTCCGCTCTGTGCGCGGCGTGCTGCTCCCTGTTAGTAGCTCGAAGCGCGGAGAGATCGTTTTCATTCAGCAAGTGTCGATTGACAGCGCGAGACAGAGTATTGATCTCTCGCTCGCAGTCGCGGTCTTGTTGGAACAAACCAGCACGGCTTTCTAGTTCTCTCTTGCTCGCGTCGTTCGTTAAGTTGCTGTCCGCGCAATTGAGCTCTACGGGCGTGTTTGCGTTCAGCGTCTTTCTGCCTGGTACAATCACGCTTAGAGAGCGTCATATTGGCTCTTTTCGTACGAGCCCTCTCAGCATCACCGGCACGGCGGCATTCTATGTGGGATAGTGTATCGCTATCTCTGTTTCCGCGAACGCGCTGTTCAGGCGAGACAGGGATCCGCTCTTGAACAGTAGCTTGTAGTACGATAGGCACCGTCAACGAAGCCACCCCAGTGGCTCCCGATTGATACACTGCCTCCATCTGGGTCGCAAACCGACGCTGAGATACCGCCGAATTGGACTCTTCCGTCTTCTCCTGCTCTTCAATACGATCAGTCGGAACTTCCGTCGCTTCTGTGACTTCTGTCTCGTCTTGGTGCGCGCTGAGGGCCTTCATCGCTTTGTTCAAGTCGTAGCGTTTCTTCCTGCGCTTGGTCTGACGTCGTTTCCATGCATCCTTTTCCTCTTGCCTGGGTGTCGCGCTAATATGTTCGCTCTCACGCAGAGCCGTCTCCAGTTCCTCGCGCGTCCTCTTCGGCTTACTCCGACCCATAGTTCTGCGAACACGAAAACGTGACGCGTTAGACAATGTCTAAGTACACCGCATGTAGCAGTAGGTTTTCATAGAGTAGTGTGTTGGAATATGCGTACTACCCGGGATTGCTTGCTCCCATCAAGGTTATCTCCGATCACTTATCCCACAGTCACGGGCCGTGGGGCCCGGAGCGGTTTTTGTTTGCAAATTGTGCGGTCGAATCTTCAGGGTTGGGTCTCCGGATAGTACTGTTGCTTGAGGAGCGATATCCTTCTGCCAAAAGGCGGCCATTAATTGCAAATGCTGGTTATTGATAGGCTATTGCAGCCCCCATCCCATCTGTCGGTTTAAAGAGGCCAGTTACGGTACCCCTCCTGACCAACTGCGCGCACGCAATGTGCGTGCCCATCAATAATCATTAACGACCGGCTCAACTGGTTCGCAGTCGGGTTTGCGGTCGATGGACCAGGTGCCAAATGTGCTCTCGCGTAGAGTGGGCGGTGGGATAAAGCTTTAAGAGCCCAGAGGGCTCTGGAACTAAATCCCCATATCACGGCTACCTACTTGCAGGATAAAATCCCGCAAGTTATAAACTACCCCCTAAGCAGCCCCAGGAACCTCGGACTATCTGTGTATGTGTGTCTTGCTAGCAGCTAATGCAAACTAACATGCATTCACGCAGCGTACCTTGAGTAACGTGGCGCTCTGCGGCTTCTCTTTGAAATGGGGGCAAAATGAAGTTTGAACTGTGCGCTCAAGTACGATGTGTAGACCACGTACAGTGCGTATATCACATATAATGTCACTTCTAGCTAATCGAGGCCACCTTTGCTTCGCTCGGCAACCAGTTGAGCGCCCGCATTTGCGTTACATTAATTAACCCTAGCGCGGACGGACTTACGGACGGACGCAGACCACACTCCACTAGGTAGCTTAGACTAGCCGTTCGCCGCCGCTACGCGGCGGAGTGGCTTGGTTTGTTGGAGATGAGGTGGCCGCAAATTTAGTGCTCTTGGTTTCGCGTGCTTTATGAGCGTCGCTCACCCAGTAGATCTTGACTTCGTGTACTTAACCACTTACCTTTCCGTAGTCTCATCCGGCCCCGTATAATATCGTGTTTTGGTACGTTTCCGTTACCCCGTACTACAGGTTGGATGTTGTGTCCTTCAATGACCCATGCTCTTCCGTGCTCTTTCTGGCTTCGTGGTTCCCTACTCACCCGTGGCACACGCTGCTTATTGGGTACTTTCTCTCTCTTTTGGGCTCATGCTCTTTAGTACGGCCTCATTTGTGGCTGCTAACTATTCCGTGTTCTCAAACATTTTCGTGGGTTGCACCGCCTTCGTGAAACATCGTATTTCGTGGCTGTTAGCCTCCCATCGCCGGTAAGCTAGCCGAAGGGTGCTATTCCGTGGTTTGGTGCCTCCACGTAGTCGCGTTGTTCAGTCGCCCGTGTATCGTGCTCTCCTGGTGATGTTCCATCGACCGCGGTATCACACTATCGTGCAATCACGGTGTGGTAATGATGTCTATGGTATTGTGCTACGTAGTGTATCTGCGTTGTCCGTGTTATCGTGCTCTACAATGGCGTCGTGCTCCCCGGTTTGCAATCGTGGTCACCCCAAGCGCCCCCCCCCCCGTGTATTTTGTGGCTGGTCCGCCGACCGTGCAAGCGAGTTCTAATTTACTACTGTACTCCGTGGCTCGGTAAGCTCAGGTTCTGCACTAGTATCGTGCTCCGAGGCTCGGTGATCTTCCGTCTATAACTTCTTTGGCTGCGTTTTCTACAATGATTTAGTGGTTAGGTCCCCGTCCATGCTATCGTGTTATCGCTGGTGTCGCGGCTGGTCTGTCGTCTGTGTTATCGTTAGCAACCGTAGTGGCGCGCTCCGTGGATCGGTGAGCTCCTGTTCTACCCAGGCATCGTGCTCCAAAGATTGATGATTTCCCGTGTCTGGCCTCCCGCGGGCTCAGGTTTGGTCGGTTGACTGTGCTCCATGATTACCCCGTGGTGTTGTTGGAGAATTGTTTCTGTGCACACTCTTGAGCTACATGTTTACTCGTGGGGTTGTTGGAGAATTGTTTCTGTGCACTTTCTTGAGCTACATGTTTACTCGTGGGGTTGTTGAAGAGTTGTTTCTGTGCACTCTCACCGGTACGTATTCTACCGTGGTTTCGAGCGTCCGTGCTCTTCCGTAACCCGTGCTTTTCAGCATACTGGGATGTCTATATATTAGCTCCCTTCCGTGGCCCGTACGCTCCCGTCATATTCTTATTCTTCTGTCCTTTTCACGGCTGTGTGCTCTTCCGTCTTTCACGCTACGCATAAAACCTCGTGGGTTGCATCGGCTAAGTCTTCTATCATCGTCCATGACCTTCCGTGCTTCGTGTTGCTCTTCTATCCCATCGTGTTTCGTGTTCTTGCTGAGTCACATGCCTCCGTGCAAACTTGATCACAAACGCTGTTCCCATTTTGTTTGATGTACGCAACAAATATTGTTGGAAAACTCTCATAATATCTTAAGGTCACACACTACGCGCGCAAATACAAAGGAAGGTGATATTTCTCCCGGAGGCAGTGTGGGGTGCAGGGGTGTACGCCACAATAGTCATATTTAAAAGTTTTTACATTATTATTAATAGTAATACAATTGCTATTTATTATTAAACGCTGATATAAATATTATGTGTACTACTACTACAAAGAGCTGCAAGCAAAAATATGAAATGTATTTTTAATAGTACTAAGCAAAACAGTATTGTAAGTTTAATTATACGAAAAGTACTACGAAGCCAAAACATCATTCTATTTCCAATAAGTACTAAAGTTTCAATTGAGGCCGAAATATGTGTCACCAAAGCCGACAATTTATTTCAACAGCTCCTACGACGGTATAGTACGTGTGTGCTCATCGGCGCCTTCTACCAATGCTAACTAACGCGCACACAGGCAGCGCCCTTTGCGTCGAGAGGCGCTCCGGGGCTGAATATGAGAGCAAAATGAAATTTGAACGGTGCATATAAGTACGATGTGTAGACCACATATAATGTGTCCACCACGTAATGCTATTTTAGCCAATTGAGGCCGCCTTCGCTGCGCTCGGCAGCCAGTAGAATGCGCGTATTTGCGTTACATTTATTATCCCTATTCATGGCTAAAAGTGCAATTTTTACATAGTCAAGCCGAGTCACAAAGATAGGTGCAGTTGAAAGGATAGGAAAAAATACTACCGAACAGGTGGAGTGTAGCCATGCGTGGGGAAAGGTTCATGCTAACAAACAGGCCCGTAACGGACGGACGTACGGACGGACGCACACCACACTCCACTAGATGGGTAAGATGACTGAGCGTTACCAATCACATAAGGAATACGGTCAGGGGCAATGGTATTGTACTCGTCATTGAACGTTGGACCAGAATTTTTTAACATGCCATTTGAATTCGCGAAACTCCTCGAGTTGGCACCAAAATAGAACAAGGAGCCTACGTAAATGTTCCTTAGCATCTCGTGGATCTAGTGAGCTATTTGCGTCCTTACTTACATGTCCGAGCCAAGCACCTTGCAGCAAGAGCTGACGCCAGGCCAGAAGGATTACGTAGTACGGTGCTTTCACTTCATGTCCAAAGCCAAGGAAGATGGGCTCTTCAGAGGGCAGCGAACCCGGGACCTGGTTGCTGCGTGTCTACAGATAGCACACGGCACTGTTACGACTGTGGTGAGCACCTACAGAGCCGACAATGAGACCAAGTTTGAGGTGCACATCAGCAATTTAGCGGTGCATGTTCCTTATCAGATACTTAACGTTAATCTCTATTATTTTATATGTGAAGCCAAAGCCTACTCAACGCGGAAGGAAGCGTGAATACGACCCAGCAGAGCTAAAACCAGTGATTCATACGTTCATTGACACTCAAAACAAACTGGGGCAACCCGTAACAGCTCAAAAAATCATTTTAGAGGTGGCCGACAAGACTAATGTAGTTCTGCAGCTTTAAACAATGCAACGGGTGCTCAACGGGCTCGACTTTCATTACGTGGTAGATAAAAAACGGCACATTATGGCCGACACAGCAGCTATTGCGTCACTTCGAGCGTACTACATCGAAACCAAACTTGCCAACCGACGTCCAACACGAAGAGGTGAATCAAACCCACGGATCACAGAGGTGTTTCTTGATGAGTCCTTCTGCAATGTCAATCACGTTGCGGGGAAGACATGGCTTCTGAAAGACAAAATCCGCTTCAATAAAAATGGAAATGGGCCTCGGTAAGTATTTTTTATTTTAAACAAAATAGCAAAAACTAATTAGAGTGTTATTGTTGTATGTCAGTGCATGTGCAGTTGCCGCGGGTTTTATTTCGACGAAAGGAGGACGCGTCGATGCTGGTTTTGTGAAAGGATCGATAAAATGCTGGAATTCTACCCTGAAAAGAAAAACGTGGGACGAAGATGATTACCAGGGGAACTTCGACACGGAAAAAAATTGAGCGGTGGTTTCTAAATCTCTGCAAAACCCTGCAGCAGTAACATGGAGCCTGTGTAATTCATCTAGACAGCGCTTCGTACCATAAGAATATAACAAATCGAAACCCAACAATGCAGCCAGCGCGCGGGGAGATGCGAACGTGGCTCACGTGGATACGTACGGTAAAGTTGTTTAAAAAATATTTGCTTGAACTAATTGTATTTTGCAAAAGATGTATTATTTAGCTTAAAGGAGACCAAAACCAAGCTAATGGAGCGTGTTACGCCCTTAAAAGAGAAGCCAATATATATGGTGCAGACCATAGCGGCCAAGTACAACCATCGTATACTCTACACACCACCATACCATAAAATTGCCGACACCTGGCCGACTGTGCCGACAAGACATGATTGGTCGAAAATGTAAGAAAATGATTGATTCAAGTGAATACATTGACACGGAAGGTGTAGGAAACTTGCGCAGTGCAACACTGGTTGTACGCCAAGCGAAGTTCGCTGCGAACAAAGTAAATAAAATAATATATGCAGCATATCATAATTAATGTTGTGCAAAGGCTGCACCTCACAGCCTACTCCATGTAGCGTTGTGTAATATGATGCTAACTTCTCGTCTCTTGAGAGAGCTAGGAGGCGACTACTTCATGCATCCAAGTGGCAGCATTTATTTAACAGTGCAACTTCCTTTTTTTTTTGACATAATGTTTTTTTTTCATAGTTTGCTTTTCGCAACTATTATCCCAGCTAGCAGGCACTGACTGTATTTTAGCTTCAAATCACATGCAAAAACGATAATACAGTACCACACTCGTGAATACTGTACTCGCCCAGTATTACTAAAAGGACTATTTACAGTTAATAATACACAATGTAGTACTGTATATTGAATCAAGTGGTGAAAAACAAATCCTGAGAAAAAAGGCAGTCGGTTGCTTTCACAGCTGCTGGGCAATCAATGATGTGTAGAGCTAATCAATTGCAGTAAACTGCATTACGCTAATGCTTGAAACGCTAGAAGCTAATGCAATTCTCACATGGTAACGCTACTACACTGAGACATCTAGGCTAGGTCGCATAACTACATGGTTTCTTACGCTTTTAGCATGAATGGCTAGCAGGAAGTTTGCCTGCGCCAACGCTCCCCCAACTCACTTCTACTTTTGCACTCCCTTTAGCCAGCGTTCTGCTAGCGACCGTTTTGCGTGAAAGTCAGTGTGAAGTAGAAGTTGGGAGTCTTTCGGTGCGCGTTTCTCTCCGGATCCGGCGATTTGCTAGATAATCAGGACGGAGATGCAATCCAACAATTTGAGACGGACAAGAGGTGGTCCAATGTGTTAGAATCAGAGCGGAACTTCGGTTCGATACTCGCTGTGCGGATTATATTCGGTCAACAATGCTCTTCAACACCGCGATATGTTGTCGGTTGAGACAATGGCGCCAATTGTGCGTCGTTTGAACGAAAAATCAGGCGAAAGTGAGGGTCTTGAACCTCACGGTAACGACAAATACGGTGCCTATTCTACGGCGGCGCTGCACGAAGCACTTCGAGCCAAGGGATATCAACTGAGGTACCTCAACAACATGGCGACTTTCAATTGTAGCAAGAAGAAGTGGTTTAAGAAGGTGGCCCGCTCCAAGTACAAGCATCTCATGATCATTGGTAGAGCAATGGGTCAGAAGAAAGGGACGTGGCACTGTATTGCGCGAGCTTTAATTCGTGACAAACACTACTTCATCGACTCCGATGAATTCGTCTACAAGGCAAGCACTGAGGAGGGATTGCGACAATTCTTTGCCGAGGTTGATGGTGTTTATGCCATCCAGCCAAGTAATCAATCAAAATAAATTTTCTTTTACTTTTAATCCTTCTTCAAAATTCAAGTTTTAAATTTAAAAACACATTGTCAGTTTGATTTATAATAATAATAATTAAATTTGGGCAACTCCACAGTAATTTAATATTAAACAACACGTGAAAATGTGAGTTTGTTTGTATGTCTCTTTAAGTCGTTTGTGTAGCTGGTATTAACCTGAGTAATCTACTTGAGTGAAAAAAGATCATGCGTTTCGCGTGGAGCTGGATCAGTGATCCCTTCCGTCGCAACACGAGCCCGATATGCTTCTATCAGCTTGTTCAGCTTGCCTCCATTGTAGTACTTCCGCAGCTGCTTGAGGGCGGAAGACCCACTCTTGCGCTTAGTGCCTTGCTCTTGAAAAACGTTGAGCAAGTTTGCCTCTGCTTCTTGTCCAACACGAAGGACTTGGTCGCAGTACGTCGATGTGGACGGGTCCAGATGAAATCCGTTAGGCAAGAACAGCTTCATGTAGTTCACGGTTTGCTTGTAGGCAGACTTTCTCTGCCGATCTCCGCACACATCCCAGAGTCTTGGAGTCTTCGCGTACCACTCAAACCAAATAGCTGCAGGTCCCTTAGGAAGCGCCTTGCTTCCACATGTCTTGGACTTGGCAGGACTCTCCGAGTAATCCGCACCTACCTGAGTTGCATTAGACGACGGAGATGAGGACGCTACCGCCTGACTGACACCACGCTCGAGTAGGCTGACTCGGTCGGTTAATGAGCGGTTCATCGCTATCAGCTCGCCAATAATGCGATTCTGATGGTTGATAAGCTTCTCCTCTCTTGTTAGCTTCTCTTCGTCCACCTCGTTCTCAACGAGATCCTTCCGCGTAACCTTCCCTTGCAGTTCCGAACTCCACGCTAGCATCTGAGCCCTGGACAATCCAACCGCCATTAAGCATTTTCGCATTCTGGTGGCGTACAGGCACATCGGATAGCGCTCGAGTACTTCAGGGAAATGTTGGATCAACGACGCCACCAGGCCTCAGCCACACGCCCGTTGAGTTTTTTCTCTGGATCTTGGGTGTTGATGCTAGTCTGAAATAACAGATTTCCCAATTCCAGCGCTTGCTCTTGGCTCGCGAAGTCAAACCATGAAAGTGTGGGTACCGGTGGCTTTTTGTAGGAGTCCCACCCGCTGAGTACTCGAGCTACCTTCTGGTCTTCACTTGTTGTGTTGAATACGTATGCGAACGCTTTGTTTGTTGCCGTCATGTTCCACGACCCTCTGTCGAAAATCCATTGTGCACTGAGTAGTGGGTCGCTGTTGGCATGTTGGGCTCCACCACGCCGAAACGAATGAGACGTCAAATTCCCAGTGGGGTTCGCTTTGGCTTGAACAGCCGATGCAGACTTGACAACGCGATTCACGTAGGCATGGATCTTCATGTTATCCACAGGTACCTTTCGCTTTTGTTGAGGAGGTTCAGCTGGAACGTCGTCGTCGTCGCAAAGCGCAAGGGCTTCAGCTAGTGGGATGTCGACAGGTGCTGCCACACTCTCCTCGCTCCCTGCCGCAAGATGAGGATGGTCGAGTAGTTGGGCGCACGGGGAATCTTGCATTACCAGTGCCATTGCGATAGCATGGAGAGGGCACGTTATGAAGCTGTCCCTGTCGGGGAAAAGTGAAATCCCTTGTTCTTCTGCTGTTTTCACCCGGATGAGCCTAACGAACACCACACCATCGGCACTAACCGAAAGATTGCCCTTGACCACGAACCCAAGGTCGGAGGCACGACCAAACGCATACCACATCAGTGCAAGCAAGGCCGCGTCTTGGTAGTCCTTGGAACTGGCGGCGTCATAGTAGAGTCCATCCATCAGAATACGCAAGTCCTCCTTCGTACACGCAGGTGCCTTCTTGACCATTCCACCTTCGACTCTCTTAAGGCAGTGGCGCTCGAGCGTCTGGCCCATCTTGAGAAGCTTCTGTTCGATGGTCGTGCGGTGCTTCGGGTAGGTGTCGAGCAGCCAGTTCTTCACGTGACGGTAATAGCTCATGACAGAGTTCCTAGCCAGCGGCTTCCCTCCTCGTCCCTCCATAAAGGCTAGATGAACACCAAAGCGATCCATGAGCTTCACAAACACCGCTCCGCTTCCGTCTCCAAGGAGGGAGGCTGCGACGAAGTCCATGGTGACTCCTTCCGCAGCGATGAACCGGCCAAATGCGTTGATAGCTGTTTGGCGAGCGCGCTGGGAGTTGGCAGGTGCGAGGTCTTGAAGGCTCATACTCGTTTCTAGTGTTTTGTCGGTAAGAGCGCAAATATGCCAGTGATGTGGACTGAACTAGTGGCTCGTATTGAGCCGCTGCATATTCTGCCCTCCGTGCCTACATTATACGTCGGCACAATGTCGGTAGCCTGTAAACCTACCCCTAGTGGATATTATTGGTAGATTAGATACATAGATGAATGTCATTGGTCAAAAGGCGCACACTGCTGCCATTTTCCTTTACTTAAATGATGATAAAATTATGTGTCGGCACCTTGATGATATTCATCCATATCACCCAGAGCTTCAACCGATAGAGCGCATTTGCGCCACAGTGAAAGGTAGAATTGCCAGGGCCCCTCCGAAAAATGCCAACGATGCTGTCGAAAAGGTCATTGTTGGGCTGAACGCCATCACGGCGAAGGAGTGGGTCGGCGTGTACAGGCATGCTCAAGGTTTCGACGCCGAGCGTGCCTAGGAATCGGCAGAAAACAAGCTCATGACTGCGGAAGATAAGGTGTCTGTTTAAATAAGTATTTGGTTTTTCCTTGCACTCAAATCATTACAATCGTAATCGGATTTGCTGCTGTTCAGTTGCGTACTTTCTTGTACTTTCTTGCGCAAATTCCATGCGGTTTTGGGAATTGCCCAATCAAATGACCGCCTCAAAGGTAGCCCGTTTCCCGTAAATTTGGGGCATCTGGAAAGAGTTTTTAAACAGTCTTGTAGCGCAAAAATGGCTGCGAAGCAGCTAATTTTGACCACATTTTTGAAATCTACACACTCCTTATATCTAATTGCTGCTATAGGATTTGGGTTGTTGAATCCTCATAACAGATGGCTACATTCTGGTCCAAGGACTTGTGACGAGTACAATAACTCCAAAATCGGTCAAGTTTTTAAAGAGATAATATCACCTGGATGACCAGCTAATTAAAAACAATATTACCTAATCTTTTATTCTTAGACGAAATGATATAGTATATAATATCAACTTAATATTTGCTAATCCAATTCAATATATTAAAGATTACGTTATCGGCTTTAATCCACCAATTAAATGTCGTTAACGGTCGACTAGCTGAAGTATACATTGAGGGAGATGGACCCAGGGGCTAATGGTAACATGATATTTTTGATAGTAATAGTACTATTTTCGATATTAAATATCAATAGTAGCTTATTTTAATAAAAGTTAACATAATATTTTAATATTAACTCGGAGAACTGAAAAATATTAGATACTACATGATATTTTATTATATTTTCCCAATTAAGTACGTTTCTTGCCACGTGAACCGAGCGGAGCCAAACAACTTTTTCGATCAGGTTCTAGAAAAGCAGTAGGCTTTAAGACTGACGAGTCTTTGCTCTAGTATCTCACTGTGACACAGACAAAGGCGATCGAGATGGAAAACTGCAAACGCTTGCAGCTGTTTAACGTTGATAGAGCAAAATCAACACATTTGTTCTTGTTCTCTGCCGATCTCCTTGTCCACCTCGTGCGTCTAATAAACCTGCTGCCTGTGGCGCTAGATTAATGCGCTCAGCAGTGCCAACACACGACGCCAACCTCCGTCACTGTCCCTCCCTCACGGTTGATTAGTAATACTTCAGCTGATTAGTTTATTTAGCCCGATTACGCAATCTTTGAAAAATATAGTATCGTATTAGCTAATATTAAGTTGTTATTTAATAATATCATATTGTCTCAGAAGAAAATATTAGGTGATATTTTTTATATTTACTGGTCTACAGGTGATATTTTCACAATATTACAGACAACGACGGTGAAATCCGCCATACCATACAAATCCGCCACGAACACTTGAAGTTCAAAATAAAAGATTTGAACAAGTTTTTATTTTAGCCAATGATAGAGTAAATTGAATCGACTGGTTCCTACGGGTAGCATATCACATATAGTTAGAATTTCTATCACTCTGGAAATGGCGCCTCAGCGCTCCTATACAATTCTAACCAAGCGCGAAGCAATCGCGACTGCTGAGTCGTTAGGAAGCTGCCAAGCCGCATCAAAGAGACTAAATATCCCTCGCACGACTCTTCGCGACTGGCTAGACGATAAAGAGAACATCCAAGATTTTGCGGGTGCCCAAACCAGCAAAACCTTGAAGGGCCAGAGTGCAGCGCCGTTAATACACTTCTCTCACGATTTGGTAACCTTTATGAAGGATGTGCGACGAGAAGAATGGGTAAACCGCCTTCTTATTAATTTACTTTTTACATTGTGACCTAAAACCGCTTGTTGCTTAGTATTTGTACAGATTTACTTATTCAATATTTCAAAGAGCAGCAAACGCGATGGCTTCAAACGTATCTTGCTGGTAAGGAAAGCGGTGAGAAGGGTCTAAGTGCGTTTATGAGACTATGTCAGCGGTTTGCAGCACGGTAATATCTTTTGATTTTGCTGATTTTATATAATTGCTTTATTAAATAGTGTGATAGTCGTGGAGCTACTAACACATCCGGTTGGTCATGTATACTCAGTGCAGGAGAGCAGTTTTATGGATGCCAAAGTGTGGGCGATATATGTACGGGAGCTGCTCAAGTTCGAGATCGAGGCACTATCAGTGCTTATACTCGATAACTTCGACGCACATGTTTCAAAAGAAGGACTTGATGTTGTTGTCGAGACAACGTCGGCCCTGGTTTGCCAGCTACCGCCCAACAGTACAGCGGCCTGCCAGCCACTAGACGTTGAGGTTTTCAACTTTGCTTTTTGCTAATTATTTCGTTTTATCTACCAATAAAAATGTGCGACGGATTTTCCTGTCGCGAAAACAAAAAAAGAACTACTATGGAGGATGGCTTTCAGAGGGTGGTGGATTTCACCGTCGTTGTCTGTAACTTCACCGATTTTGGAGTTACCATTAACCCCTGGATGGACCGGAACAATTGTGACAGTGACGGCAAGGTTGGTGTGGTGTGTTGCCACTGCTGAGCGCATTAATCTAGCATCACAGGCTACAGGTTTATTAGACGTACGATGTGGACAAGGCTATCGGGCAGAAAACAAGAGCAAATGCTGTACCTTGATTTCGCGTTATTGACTTTAAGCAACTGCATCCGTTTGCAGTTTTCCATCTCGATTGGTTTTGTCTGTGTCACAGTGAAATGCAAGAGCAAATACTCGTCCGTTTTAAAGCCTGCCGTCACTACTGCTGTTTTGGAACCTGATCAAAAAGGTTCTTTGGAGTAAGGTAGCAAGAAACGTACTTAAGTGGGAGAAAATATCTTTAAAAACAAATCCTATAGTATCTTATATTTTTAATTCTCTGAGTTGATATTGAAATATTATGTTAGCTTATGTAAGACTAAATTACTACTAATAATAAATATTGATAATAGTACTATTACGATCAAAAATATCATAACAAAATTTGGTAACCATTAGCCTCTGTTTAGCCCCTGCTACGGTATCGTGTTGTCATTCATGCGTGCACGAATGCTGCTCCTACTTGTTGTCTGTATTTTTCAAGTCCGCTGGATGCAGCCATCTACAGTGCGTTGAACTGGTTCACGTCCAGGCTCTCCTGGCCGTTCTCCAGCAGGGGCAACAAAGCACCCGCAAATGCCTTGTACTCCGGGTGCTCGCGGTGCTTTGCCACGGACCGTAAAGTACATTGCAGTAGCATTCGACCAGGTCAAACAGACCGACAGAAAAGCAAAGAACACGGTCAATCAAAAGCTCAGAGGGATCCTTCACCATGGTTTCCCGATGATTGTGTTTTTGCAATATTCGAGATACGTACACTCTCCTCGTCGTAGCGCTCGACGATGGTCCACTTGCGCAAGTCACTGGTATTCTGCATGGGGTACCACCCGAGGACGCCGGCGTCCTTAGAGTAGGTCTGCGCAGCCTCGGCGAGCTTGGTGCGCAATTGCTCCTCGGCGCCGTCCTTAGCGTACAAGTTAACGATAATGGTGGAGACCATGATTTCTGTGGGTGGTGCTGGTGGCTGGGATGTCGAGAGTAACTTCGAAAGTGAGTGAAGAGGATGAATACCCTTGACCCGGCGAGCTACATGTAAAAGAGCAAATAGTTCGCGGGCTGAAAGTTCTACTCGTAGTATGCCTTGGTCACGTACGAGTCCGTCCTGCTGACGTACTCACAGAATGATACGCCACTTCAAGCTACTGTACCGGTAGCTCTTAGATTATCGATTACGAGAGAGAGCTGTCCTTGGCATTCTTGGTAATCCCTCTTGTGTCGGCTGCCGTCTGCCGCCTCGTGCTAAACAGATGGGGAGACATTATGGGGACTTTTCACAATCGTTATGTTAAAAGTCCCGCATAAAAGTTTATTCACGTCGAATTGTTTGGTGAGACCAATTTTGTCTCATCAAACAATATTGATCCGACTTTTAAGTTGCAAAGTGATTAAATTGTGATGTGACTGCAACCGTTTAGGTGCGCATTAAACCGATTCTTGTAATTTATTTTAAAATTACCAAATCAACAGATTAAACCGTTTTACTGTAAATGGGTGGTATAGGCCTAATACTATACCCCCCACTAATAATAAAATTAAAAACTAAAATGTGCAGATTTTGCCCCCCCCCCGAGACGACAATCTTTCCTTGTTTGCTTCTTTTCGTGCACCTCGAGCAGGAGTCTTTCGACAGCCAGGTACCCCGAGCGCGAAGACCGACGGGGCAGATTTCTTGTCGGCCAGCTCGCCTGAAGCTTCACCTCAACGGAGCAAGTCGTCGTTGTAAGCATGTAGAGCAGATCTATGTCTCCATGTGCTGGTAAACTGCCACTACTCATACAATACAACAACAAAAATGATTACCGTATTAACATGCGCAACGTCACTATGCCACCGTGTTCGAGTGCACGCTTGCTATCCCGTCTGTCCCGTCTGGTTTAATACAATATGTTTTATACAAGGCGAAAGAGACTGACCTATCTGGATACCGACACAAGAGGGATTACCAAGAATGCCAAGGACAGCTCTCTCTCGTAATCGATAATCTAAGAGCTACCGGTACAGTAGCTTGAAGTGGCGTATCATTCCGTGAGTACGTCAGCAGGACGGACTCGTACGTGACCAAGGCATACTACGAGTAGAACTTTCAGCCCGCGAACTATTTGCTCTTTTACATGTAGCTCGCCGGGTCAAGGGTATTCATCCTCTTCACTCACTTTCGAAGTTACTCTCGACATCCCAGCCACCAGCACCACCCACAGAAATCATGGTCTCCACCATTATCGTTAACTTGTACGCTAAGGACGGCGCCGAGGAGCAATTGCGCACCAAGCTCGCCGAGGCTGCGCAGACCTACTCTAAGGACGCCGGCGTCCTCGGGTGGTACCCCATGCAGAATACCAGTGACTTGCGCAAGTGGACCATCGTCGAGCGCTACGACGAGGAGAGTGTACGTATCTCGAATATTGCAAAAACACAATCATCGGGAAACCATGGTGAAGGATCCCTCTGAGCTTTTGATTGACCGTGTTCTTTGCTTTTCTGTCGGTCTGTTTGACCTGGTCGAATGCTACTGCAATGTACTTTACGGTCCGTGGCAAAGCACCGCGAGCACCCGGAGTACAAGGCATTTGCGGGTGCTTTGTTGCCCCTGCTGGAGAACGGCCAGGAGAGCCTGGACGTGAACCAGTTCAACGCACTGTAGATGGCTGCATCCAGCGGACTTGAAAAATACAGACAACAAGTAGGAGCAGCATTCGTGCAAGCATGAATGACAACACGGTGCGGCTAATTGCATGGTTGCCGTAAGGAACAAGGCACAAGGTCAAGGAACATGGTCGCGATGTCAGGCCTAAACAGGGATCTATCAAATAATCTACTTAGTATCCATTTCGAATAAAGTACCCTTGTTCATTTTCGATGTATTGTGCCTTTCTGCCAAAACGCCCTCAGTTTTATGGTAGGATGGCCCTTACCCCTCCTATCTGATCGGGTGCTTCCGACTAAAATTTAGCCTAACCCTTTGACGAAAAAAAAACGATGCCAATCAAAGACATATTTGACCAGATTTGACAGAATTTCATTAAAATATTAGTATGCATTTAGATGACCGCTCATTCTTTGGGGTGTCGTCGACATTTCCTGCTGTCTTGAAGAGATGGTACCATCTCCGAAGGCTTCTGGCCGAGACGCCAAGTACACCGCTGATCTCAATATTGTAGACATACTGCAAGACAATGCCTCGCCAGCGTATGTCTGATGAGTAGCCCATATTTAATTTAAAATCAATCTGTTGTCGATACCTTACGTGAGGGTAAATGGCCGGCAAATACTGGCCATTCAGCCCTTAATTTGTTAAAAGGTACCCTTTAGACCAAATCGGAGCCCTTACGTAGGACCTCCACAATCAAGTATCATTGGATCATAGTCTGCAAAATCAAACAGTGTTATTGGTCAAATATCATTGTATTTAGTGGCCTGGCTTTGCAATTCAAGTCCAGTTCGTCCTCAAATCCCACCTTTAGCCCTACCCACCCTTGCTTAGGATCAGCCTTTAAAGGTCAGATTGGCCTAAACTTTGGAAAGGCACAATATTGTGCGTTTCCAACAGGGTGGGTAGGTTGGAGGTAGGATGAAATTCGACCAATTTAATCGTGGCCTTTTTTCAGATTATAAACCAATAAGTAGTGAAAATGGAGACCCTACGTAAGGGCTCCGATTTGATCTAAAGGGACCTTTTCAGATGCTAAGGACTGAATGGTCACCATTTGGCGGCCATATAGGGTTCCTCAATTCTCCGACCCTACTTAATTCTAGTAAAAATCTTATTCACCAATTATCCATTTTTTAAACAACCAATAAATCATACTGGCTTGGCAAAATGATTCGCCCAATGCAAATGGTAAGGGCTAGGTTAGGTCTCGCCGGAGTCGGCTCCGACATATCGGGTCGGAGGGGACTCGGGAAATATGGATATGCTCTTAAATATTTCAAGATGTTGGCATATCACATGCATAAAGTCATTTCTCCGACTTCTCTGACCGGTGCAATCATTATCACGCATTAATTTTAAACTTAGACTTATTTATATTAGAGACTGACTGCAGGCGCTGAGTGAGTTCGTATTAAAATGGGATGATGCGGTTCGTCCTGCGTAAATTACTTCGATATCTTTCGAGTGTTTTCAACATTTCAAAAATCAGATTTCTCCCGTCCTCCAAAGATTCACTGGCTCTCATTTGATGCTCTTCGCATTTGGACCTAAAGCGACGGCGTGGGCTGACCTCGCTTAGATCGACGGTGGCAAGTGATTGTTTGGTGTATGTATAGATTTAACCTGTTGGTGAGCTGACCGTTATAGGGCCATGAGTGCGAGTGATCCAGAAACACATGTACCGTCGGCCGGCGTGTGGAAAAGCTCGCCGATAACCAATGAATGGCACGGAAACCGGGACGCCTTCTTTGAGTACATGAAGGTGTACCATGCGGACACACACCAGCTCGTTCGACTGCGCAGCTCCACATCCGTAGCCCGCCGCAACGCAGAAATCAAGGCACAAGCTGGGACTAATTTGTCGCCCGAGCTAATCCCGGAGGAGTTCAAGACCTTTTGGGTGAAGCTATTTGCACCCACGGATGGCGTCGCGAGAGTCGGAGCACCGGCCAGCGCAAGTGTATATTCAACAAGTCGACGCAGTGCAAAGCTGACGTCAAGGCCGCCGTGACATCGAACTGCGAGGTGCAAGGGTTCATGGTTCGTATTACAGGCTGCTCGACAGATCACAGCCATCGGGTTGATGCCGCAGCCTACGACAATCATCAGTCGACGCGGAGAGTCGACAATCCTGCGCTTCTTGCTTTTATGGACGTGCTGCAGTCCGCAGGATCCAAGACCAAGCGAATCGTGCAGTTTTTTTCGAGCCAAAACAGATGCATTATTTCGGCATGTTTACTGGTAGCGATTATTTTCTCATCGTATACGCTCGATTCTTGCAATGTGGGCAAGAATGTTACCCTTCGTGATGTTCACAACATGGTCGCGAGGATGCGAGAAGAGCGACGAGGATGCGAAACCGTGAAGCAGCGTCTGGAAACGCTATTGCCGGGATTCTGCAAGTGCCGCGGGAACCGAGCTTCTGCTTACGTTGATGACCGGTCGTTGGCGCAAACAATCACGCTGCAGACAAGCCAAATACGGAGGTGGTTCAAGGCTTTCCCCGAGGTTATGTTCGTGGACGCAACCCACAACACGAACGACTCCAGATACAATCTCTTCTCGTTTATGTACAGCATAGTGCGATGGAAAACCTGAGAGCGGAGTGTCTGACGGATTCCATCGATGCGTTCAAGTTTTCGAATCCTTCGTAGGATAAAATTCGCGTGATCGTGATCGACAAAGATTTGAGTTTGCTGGGGTCGCATTTTCTTCAGGCCAAGGTCATTTTCTGTCATTTCCATCTGAAGAAGTACATCCCCACGGAAATGGCCAAGAGTGAATACGGCGGACCAAGCTGCTTAGACAAGGATCAAGTTGAAGACGCGGCTGACATGATGAGAACGTCGTCGACAGCTGGAGAGTACACGAAAAACCTCAAGTACCTCTTTTTTCTGCTGGATAACGTTCACCTGCACTCAGACGACGGCATTCCAGAGCCTAAGCACCCATTTCTTCGGTCTTCATTAAACCCTGGGATCAGCAAAAGCAGCGTTGGGCCCTGTACACTCGTTCCGACGTGCCACCTCTTGAAATTCACACCAACAATCGGTAAGCGTGCGAGCTGTCAGTGCCAATGCTGCAAGAAATTTTGACATGATTCTGATCTATGTGGCTAGGCTCGAGACTTCGTGGGGTCACATCAAAGAGATGTTGAAACCAGAAATTTCTCTACATGAATGTGTCAATACGCTCATCTTTCTGCAGGCGTTAGCCGAGATGGAATACAGCAAGAATATCAGCGCTGTGAGGTACATGCAATTTGAAGGTAGCTAGATCAACTATCCCGTGAGGTCAGTACGCATGCTTATCGCCAGATCGAAACACAGTACTGGATGGCAAAGGACCGAGCAACGCGCTATGATGTCAGTGAAGTCACGTTAAACATGTTCGTCGTGTCGGCTGGTGACGGGCGCAGCTACCACGTCGATACATCGGTACGTGCTAAAATTTTCACTATTAAATCGAAGACGCTGACGAATATTACTGTAATGTTTGTCATTAATATTACCTCAGAATTACCGGTGCTCCTATGTGTTTATGCGAACCACTCTTCTTCCATGTCGACACGTGATGTATTGGAGATTGATCAACGAAAAAAACGCTATCTCAATTTGTCACATCGCGCCGCGGTGGAGGCTGTCATGCAAGATGAATCAACCCGCCGAAGAGGAAGATGCCTCCGAAGATCAAGTGCCTCGAAAATCCTTTCAAGTTCGTGACTCAATGATGGTAGTGAGCAGACACGAGGTCTTCAACGGTACCACCAAGTATACCACAGCCTGTCGACGAGGCAATCAGATCGCGGACATCATGAGCAGGAATGGAACTACTGTCTTCAATGCAATGATGGCGGCTTTGGACAAGTTTGAGGAGATTTTAAGGATTGTATTGCGCCATGCGTGGGCCGTGACGAATCGCTGATGGAACCGTTCCAGCCGACATGTAGTGATCAATTGACTGTCATTATGGCTGACAAGTCTTCGAAGATTTATACTCGGAGAAGGAGAGTCCGGTGAGCTAGATGAGGATGGTTCGGGCAATGAAATGCCGAAGACCCTACCCACGCTGCACGATTCCCAGCGCAACTGGTCGGCTGCAACTGCGACGATAGAAAGCGAAGCTCAAACGGCTATATGTATCGATGGAGTGCCTACAGACACCGGAGTTCCCAAAGGGGTACTTTTAGGTACCGGAGTTACCGATGGGGTACATGTATGTACCGCTGGTACGGCAGAAGTGGATAAAGTTACTGCAGATGAAGTGACTAAAAGTACTGAAGAAGATGCTAAAGTCCCTGCAGATGCCGCCAATTTCATCACCGACGTGCCTCAATCTAGTATTTTGGCCAAAAGACACCCCACAAGTTCAGCGAGTAAAGGATTGGATTCATCTCTCCCTTCGTCGCTCACTCTAACCAAAATCTCCAAGAGCCGAGGTCGCCCAAAGGTGAGAACGTAGCAAAAAGTACCCGTCAAGAAGATCAGAATGGCTCGTGGAAAGGAAAGGCTGCTAAGTTGGTGCTAGGGGCGCTTTCGCCAGTTCCAAATCTGCAACGTTTCATGAAGCGATTTGACGAAGACTACAGCTACAATGTCATTCAAAAGATAATGCAGACACTGTCCGAACGAGCGCTACCACAGTCGAAGAAGGCTATTGCTGGGATTTTCACAATGGAAGAGTGTGAAGCCCATATTCGCTGCGTATTTCCATGTTGGTATGTGACGAAAGCACAAAACGCTATCGCGCAATTTCGAAACGGTCTTGCCGTCGACTGTGGTGAAGACAGTGTCGGCGTCCGGGCTCCTCGGCTTAGAATATACATGCTCAAGGACATCAATGCCATGGGGCACTGGCATTTCGCGATGGAGAGCCTCGAGCAAGCGGAAAAAGAAGCGAATTGGGCGACTAACACGACCACCAAGCGCATCTCAGTTCCGGTCGAGTTGTCGAATGGTGTCAGCGACAACACTGCCAAACGTGACCAGGCAATAAAGCGGATGAAGATTCGTGGTGGACGATCTACTCCGTTTGGGAGTTTGCCGTATGTCTCGCTACTTTCTCTGTGTGGAAACCGCTGGGCAGACGACGCTTGCATGGGACACGGAATGGCTTTTCTTCGGCGTGACTACCGAGGCATCGAGATCATTGACCCGACCTTTCATCGGTTTAAGGTGCGGGAAGACAAATTGCGTCATGTTACCACGGGTGACCCCTTTAACAGTGCAAACAGATTCGTGCTGCTGGCGATGCATGTGGACAACAACCACTGGTGCGGAGTCGTATTCGATTTTCGTCGAGAAAGCAGGTCCATCACGGTCTTTGATCCACTTCAAGCATTAAAGTCCAAGTACTACAACATGTGTGACGTGCTGCTTCGAGACCTGTTTGGTATGCAATCTCATGGCGATCAAGATGGAAACTAAGTCGCGGCAGCCGTAAGTAGCCAGCTGCGGTGTCGTGGTGCTGATGTTCTTCGAGTGCTACGTTCGAGGAGTTCAGATGCCTGCCAAGCCAACTCCAATGTTTCTTCGATTGATGAGACTGCGTTATCTACTGAAGTGTACATGTATTACAGAGGAGTAATGAATACACCGCTTGCTTTGCTTCGTTCACCCAGTCACATCATTGTTAGAAAGTGCGCCATCTTAGCTACATTTCCTCACGAAGATGACAGTAGGAAGTACTACCACGCATATTCATGAAAATCTCACTTGCGATTACACCTCAGCAACAAGTGTCGCAAGTTGTTGCCGCCCACATTACCGGGTATAAATGTAATCCGGTCTACAAATAAAAAATTGTTCTTCAAGGCATTACGTTCTAGACTGGATTAATACTACAGGAAAAGGGAGTTGAGCCCAATAAGCAATAATTAGAAGCTCTTACTCATATAGTGACCCCTCTTCAAAACTGATCAAATTTTTGGGGGTATTAAAAAATAGTAGCCCGGGTACTATATGGGTAACATCCGTTATTTAGCGATTCCATTGAAAACCCAAAACGCGCTTCGTAGGACCTAAACAGGGTATTTGAGTACATAAGTATCGAAAAAGCACCCGAAAGGCTTTAACCCCTTCGTTACCAGCGTCGTAAGCTACGACTTCGTAAAGGGCACAAGTCGTAACTTACGACATCGCTAAAAGCTTCAAATAAGAGATCACCTGGTAAAGCAGACTGGTCCCTTTGTTTGCCGGAAAATCACTAAGTCCTCTGTACATTCAAACAATAATATATGGGTGGGTACAGTTCAAGCATCCGATAGGCGAGTCTTGGCCAAGGCTCCACACCTGTCGTTCTGTCCAGCGCTGCCAACCGCCATACCACAAGTTCAGCGCTGACAAGATGAGTGGTGGCTTCACAGTACCTTGAGCTTTTTCTCGAAACCCGCGACGCTAACCTTTTCAAAGACTCGGGACATTCGACAACCTAAAATGGGGTTGATTTTGATTAGCTAGCGATGCCGCTCAAATTTATAAAATCACTTCAAATAGTACTCTTAAGCGCAATTTGAGGGTATACTAATGAAATTGAATGCAGTATATAATTTGGTAGAGCCTGCTAAAGTTTGCTGATGAAAAAGTTGTTGGCAGCGACAAAAGGCTTTTCGCTCCTTATAAAATAGCTTTTTGCCAGGACCTTTTTAGAAAGTGCGTGGGGACTTTTTTTAGGGGGGGGGGGGGTTGTAGCACAATCACCGATATTATTTGATGTACATGCAATATTTAATATTCATTGAAACAATACAAGTGCATGTACGGACGCTCAAGTTTTGTACGATTGAAAAGCTCGGGCCAAAATGACTTTATTCGGAGCATTTTGTTGCCCACCTAGTGATAATTTCGGATATTTTTACATCGGTATGTTGACCCCGAAAATATCAGGGGCTGTGCCGCTGTCAACAACTATCTCATCAGCGAACCTTTAGCACACGTGTCCCATACACTACAAAGCCACCGATATCTCACTTTTACAAAAATATTGGATGCGTTCCATTGATTCACGTCTTTACAAAACCAATTGCAAATGGTCATTTCACAGGTTATGAAGACAAAGACTATGTAAAATATTAATATATTGCAGGATTTACGAATTGGTTTGCGATTCGCCTTTTGAATTTTGTACTTCCGAATTTTACCGTATAAGTTATTTAGAAGCCCGGTGCTAAAAGCGGATGTCGCTACATCGACGCCAGAGCTCCAAGCTATCACAGACTCTCTCATAATTCTATAATTTTACTACTTACCAAAGTCGCTATGAGTAAGCACTACGAAGGATACCAACCGCTACAAGCGGCAAAACACACATACCAGAGCCAAACAAATTGGTTCTAAGAGGCCCAAGCGTCACGATGCGACGCCAGATTCAGTCAAGCAGATTGGAAGGCGTCTAATCGACTTGTGCTCAAAAGTATAAAAGCCTGTATCAAATAGAGACCCGACTTGAAAACAGTGGACTCGATACTTTAATCAAGTCGACTTTTGCAGCCACCTAATTTATAGCTGGAAGAGATCAAAAGGAAAATGTTGAAGAAAGGGTGGGAGGAGGAGATGTGCAGCAGCGATCTGTCGGATCCGGACACTTAGATGAGTGGAGGCTGCCGAGTGGTGTCTCATTCCAGAATTTGCTACAATGACAAGAATTCGATCCAGTACGAGGGCCAGGCAGTCGGCAGTTCAAGCCAAGGTGCCGCTCGAGCTGTTGACTTTAAATACCTTTGACGCCAGCTTCGTGGTGTGGAGTGGGCATAGAAGTAGACTTCCGGTTCTGGACTCGTAAAGGAGTGGACGTAAGCGATACCGACCGGAATCTCCTTTGTTAGTACGACATGCAAAATGGAAATAAGCTACAGACGGCTGAATGAAACGTTGTTTGGAGGCGAGAATGAAGTGGTGGTGTTTGCTATGGCGTCGGGGATCATTGGAGGCGAGAATGGCGAGAGTTTGGATAAGGCGAGTGCCAATGAAGGCTTGACGGCGGACGAGTCGGTGACGTCATCGCAAATCGACACAGTCGTTGCTCTGTCAGACAACTAAATAGTGCGCTCCGATAGCAATTCCCAGTCGGCCGCGAACAATGGCCTTAACCAGGTTGATCACGAGTTGGTCGTGGGTGCCTTTCAGAGTCTCTTGTCCGGCGCCGAGTCCAGCAACGCTGACGGTACCAGTGCAAGTGTGGATGGCTGTGACGGTGTGGAGGACGCCACAGCCGACGGTGATGTCGTAACAGAAGACGACGTGAACGTGATGGTGGATGGCAAATTATCGGATGACAATGAGGTCATCGACTCCAGCGGTAGTGACAACAGCGATATTAGTGGTGGTGAGGTCATTGAGCGACGCGAGTACCTCGACGACGCAGTGGATCCTAACGAGGACGTCGCTCTAATGGATGATTCTTTTGTGGAGGCGTTGGGTGGAAAGCTATCTCTCGAAGATATCAACATGAACGCGATTCGGCAGTTTTCATGGAGCACACCTGCGTAAAATTTTGAGAGTGATCGTGGAGGTTACGCTAGTCGGCAACGTGGGGCATACCAGACACACGAAATATTTCACGTGATCGGCCTTTAGTGACGAGAATGCTGAATTCAATGACGCGGTGCTACTCCTAGTATTGGGGGATGGCCGAAGACGGCGCGAAACCAGCCGGAAACTAAGGCAAGTTTATGGCTTGGAACCAATGCACTTCAATCCTTCGCGATTTCCATGTCGTAAACAGCGAGGCCCCGTGCATTTGCGATAAGATGTGGAAATAGAGGCCTGTTATTGACGTGTTGCAGTCTTGGTTTCAATCCGGTTGAACATTGGGCAGCAAGTTCTTATTTGACGAAGGCGTTCTACCGGCAACGTCGAAGCGCGACACTACGCGTTTGTTCATGCCCGACAAGCCGCTCCGCTACGGAACGAAGTTGTTCATGGTGTGTGATTCTGAAAGTAGGTACACCGTTCACGCTAATTAGTCGTGGCTCGAATATAGTCTTACTTCGTACTTATAAAGGACAAGACAGTACTATTACCACTTTTAGTCGTGTACCATTTTTTAGTCATACACCCGATTTAGTCGTTCAGTTGTTCACAGCCACTCAGTCGCTGTCGAGATCCTCTTTAGTTAATAACTGCCAGCTATACGTATTTTAGCACTGCCCATGAGCACCGACGGAAAGCGTTCTCTACAGCATGTTGTCACTGTCAGTGACAGAATCAAGTGTGTGGAGTGGATGGCTGTGACAGCTGCCTTACACAAAGAGAAGGGCCTCCCTGTCAAAGCCATCGAAGCCTTTCCAGCCTACTTCCGCTCTGATGACCGCCGCGTCAACCTGAACAAGGCCCGAGACTGGTGGAGCAAGCGCCATGCTCTTATGCAGCCTGAGGGAGAGCGCCAGCGAACGTTCGCGCGCAGTGGAGCTGGTAACCGTCACAAATTTGTCATGAAGACAGCTGTCGGGAGCCCTAAACTGGGTGAGCATTGGGCCTGGCTGTATCATATCCTATTGTCTGAGTTTGATCGCTTACATAAAGCGGGGGTGAAAATGTCATCGCGATTGCTATTAGACATTGCGGTGACTTTGGTTGAGGACAGTGTTCACCCAGTGTACAACAAGGTGTTCCAATATAACAGTAAAACCTTTACTAATTTAGTTACACCTCGTCGAATCCAAGATTTCGCAGACCGACATGACATTGTCTCCCTCCGCCTCAAGGGCAAAAAGCAAGTCGGCAGCGAAAAGCAGCGCGTCATCCACGCGTCTGTTGCAGAGCATCTAGGGCGTCTAAAGCGTCAATTCGACGACGGTCTCATTGACCCCGATCTGCAATACAACATGGATGAAAGTCATTTCGTTATTGACTTAGATGATGGCAAAACCCTTGATTTCCGTGGCGCCTCCCACGTCAAGTACCGTAGCGTGGTTTCTGGTAAGTTCAAAATTCTTTTTTTAATCTCTTCTTAATTGTTTTTGTATTTTTCAGGACGCGAAGGGATTACAATGTGTGTGCTTCTTCGTGGCGGAACCAACGCACAAATAGAGTGCCCAATGCTCATCTTCAAAAATAAGAATGCAAATTATCCAATCCAAGGCTTGCCCGATTCAACTCCTGGGACGGCGTATCAAACTTCACCTACTGCCTTCATAAACAACAGTTTGATGCAGCAATGGCTGCATGAAGTCCGCTGTTGGGGACCAGGAGGATCTTTCGTCAAAGAACGCACACTGTGGATGGACAACGCAAGCGGTCATAGTGGAGACGATGTCGTCGCTGTAGCGAAAGAATTGCGCACAAAAGTGCAGTTTTTCCAGCTAATGCTACAGACCTAATACAACTGGCTGACCGGTTTCCTATTCAACGAATTAAGGAGCACTGGCGACGGCTCTGTGAGCAACGGAATATGGCTGAAATCCGACGTGGAGATTGGCGACAAGGCTCCGAGTCGTTGCAGAACCCAGGAAAGAGATTCTTCTTGGAAACCGCAGCAAAATGCGTACAACTGGTGAATTTCGAGAGAGATAAGAACGGTCTCAACTGGGCTAAGAAGTCCATGATATTGTGTGGATTAGAAGTTGGCTCTTGTGGCTACTGGAAAATCGATCAGCTTGGCCGAGACCTGCAGAACATCGTCGCTGAATATCAAGATGAGTTGAAGAAGGGCTACGCGGAAGCTGGGCAGTCGGCTCAGCTTTAACCTTCTAGGATTCTACCATAAATAGTCATTTACCACAATTAGTAGTATACCTCGATTAGTCGCACATTTTTTGGGACTCTGAAGTCGTACACCATTATTAGTCAGAGGCCGACTAATTAGCGTGAACGGTGTACAGCCACCGGTAAGTTTTTTTTCTAAAAAACAAAATAAGTCGTAAGTTTTGACATTAACATCGTCGTAACGTACGACGACATATTTAAAGTGTAAGTCGGGAAGCAAGGTACAGAAGATAGTGATCAGAAAACAGTCGACAATAAGACAGGGGCAGCTGCGGTGATACGAAACATGAAGACTGTCCTGAGCGGATCATCTTAGGGATTTCGATTAGTTGTAATCGACCGACTCTGTTCCCCAGTACCACTGGATATAAAACTTCTATTGATATCACTCTATGTGGTAGGGACGATATTGATCAACTGACTGGGGTTTTATAAGCAAGTTATTGAGAAACGTAAAACCCGGTCACATGCGATTGAGCAGGGATCCTTCGCGCTCTCACGGTCAGATGCTATTCCGACCATAGTTGCTTGTCACCGGTGGAACCGGAAGCCCGTACACTACCTGGCCACGGGGTCGATCATGGCAGAAGACTCTATACACTGAAAGTTAAGATGGTAGGGCCGTCAAGTGTCAAGTGTCCGAAGCTCGTTACCGACTATCAACGCTGGATGGGCGGAGTTGACTTCCATGACCAACTCCTCCTACAGTCCTATTCGATTAAGACAGCACTCCGTTTCCAGAAGTACCACAAACCACTTTTTCTGGGGTTAGTAGACGTGGCTCTAGTGAACGCTTGTCTCACGCACAATGAAACTTGTCGGATTAAGCGCCTCGTGCCAAAAGACCGTAATAATTGGTACCTCCTCCTACACAAGCAGCTATTGCAACTCAAGGCCGATGACTTTGTCGAAGCCTCCGCTCCTACTCCTTCGCCTATGGCTCGCTCTCGAAAGCGCCGTCGTCTAGATGGTCACGCGCATATGCAATTTAACGTCGAGGTCATCGTCTCCAGTGTCCAAAACCGCCGTCAGAGTTCGTGTAAAGCCGGCGCTCTCCTCCGTGGCGATCGAAAAAAATCGTTTCAGACGACCTACTACTGTGAAGACTTTCGCAGCCTGGCGCGAAGGCTTTGGTTTGGTCTAAGTCCCGGTATATCTACGGGCGGGGGGGGGGGGGTACGCAAAACGTGCTACCAAATTTGGCATGAACACTTCGACAGTGGAGTCTCCATCCCAGCATCCCTCGGGAAAAGCGTCGTCTTGCGTTGGTCCGGCAAGGTTGGTACACGTAAGCCTACACGACGAGAGTTGCTTCGTGAAGATGGCGACGCCGATAATGAGAAGGGGGGCTGCCGATCAGACTGCTCATCAGTCAGCAATTGTGTGATTGCATTAGTTCGGACTAAATTTTACTTGCTCTTAATACATTTTTTTGCTGCATCTGTTGTCAACAAAAACAAACGCGTTTTCGAGTGTGTGGTGAAGTGCTTTCTCAGAAATGAGAGTTGGGATCTGACGAGGGGTCATTAACACGAATTAGTGACGGCACCCGGTGGTTTGATCGGATCTAGACTGCTCGAAGTGGATCCGTACTCCACGAGGTGGATCCGATTGATGTGAAGTGGATCGAAGGTCGAGGATATCACTATAAATCTCTAGATGACGTAGGTGACGTGGGACGATACCGTTGAATGGCAATCCAAGGATGAGGTACCTGGATCCGTATCCTGTATGGGTTAACTGTGTGGGTCTGGAATAAGAGATAACAGATGATGGATCTGGAGGATAACAGTGGCTAAGGGTATGAAGAATGGCAGGAGGAACACGATTGGTGGCAGTATAACTGAGATCCACCAAGTGGAGGCTCAAAACCACCCTCGCTCAAGTACACCTAGGGGATATGGGATCCACCGTGTGCGGGTGGATCGAGTGGGGATTCTATGGAGGAGGGGCTGTAGACACCATCTGAAAGGGGATCTGGCATTGATTATGAATCTGTCAGATCCACCACTGGATGTTCCAAATCCCACCTTTCCAAGTCAGGATCCAACGGATTGAGGATCTCACACAGAGTGACTAGGATCTATAGTATAGGGGTGGTGGGCCCAATGAATCTCGTACTTTCGTGGAGCGATGGAGACTGCAGACACTTGTAATGTAGTGTTGGATGATGGGAGGGCTCGGATCCACGATGATTGTACACTTGCAGTAAGGTGGATTAAAGTGGCTTGGATCCGGGACAGTGTACCCATAATATGGCGACCCCACTATGATTACGCCATGAGTCAGGTGGATCAGATGCCGATACAGCAGGGGTGATGGACCAAGGAGAGAATGGGCAGGAAGCCGAACCTGTTAGGGGATTAAGTGGGTAAATGACATAGAAGGTAGAAATCCAGGTAGGCACAGGCTTAACTATGAATCAGACTTCAGTTTGATTTGTGGAGAGAAAGTGACCTGTAGTCGTCCCGGGGATTGGATTTGGCCTCGGACGATCTCCCTAACAGGGGTGAATATTGACCATGGGAAGCTCAGCGTCTACTTCACCCGCCAAGCATTAGGTCTCACTATGAAGTAACCAAGGTCACGAACTAGAGAACAAGTGGGCACGGAATCGTAACGGGGTCATCAAGTGAAGAATAACTACGTGTGGGGTTTTGGACGATGATTGGATTTGGCCTCGCAGGGCAATTATAGCTAAGATGAGCATTGGCCCGGGCACGTTTCGTGTATACTTCGCCCCTGGGAAATAAATTAACCAATAAGACTTCAATTTGCACAGTATCACTCAAGCGCCTTCTTGCCCTCAAGAATCGGAACTACAATGGCCGTGCGAGCTCGGTGAAGGTGGGAAAATGTGAATCTAGTGGTGGTAGTGATAACTGGAAAATATTTTGGCCAGATCCTACCTTTTCCTTTACACGTGCAGATCCGAAAGGTTTACCGGAAGTACTACTTGGCCGGGTATACCTAAGAAGCTCTCAACTTTCAAGATCCCGCCATAGGAAGCGGCAAGTACGACGCAAAGGAACGCAAAGGCAAGGTAACGCACCCGCAAAGCAACCCTACGGCCAGATCCCAATCTAGGCCCTGGATCCACCAAGCTCGAGTACTCGCTTGGGATCCAGAAACATCTACGGACGCAGAGTGAAGATTTTACCACTACCCCATGTCTCGCCAAGACACTCAAGCTTCGCCACTTGAGCTCTTCGGGAGTTACCAGGAGAGCAAGATCCCGCCCTAGCGACGGGTACACAAGGTAAGGAAAGTTCAGCAGATCATGGATCATTGGAGGCCCCCTTCATTAGTCGGTGTCTGGGCGCTGTTGGTAAGTTGGATCCAGCAATGTCGCAGATTTTGCTGATCCCGCTACACCACAAGTGAAAGTCGTAAGTTTTGGTTTTTCGACCCAGATGTGTTCTCAATGTCATAACTTGTACGACTTAGATCTCAAAAATATTTAAGAGTTAATCCTGACGTGGACGAGACACACATACAATAATTATTTAAAAATGAAGTCGTAAATTACGACCTAAAATAGGCGGCTCCAACAGGAATGTTCTGGTAACGGGTTAAGGTAAAAATAAACTGAAGATAACGTTTTGCAAATTGCAAATTGCAATACTACTTCAAATCAAAGAGGTAATCCTGACGTGGACGAGACACACACAAAGTTTTTTTTTATAAAAATGAGGTCATTAGCTGCGGTCTAAAATAGGCGGTTCCAACAAGGATTTTCAGGTAACCGGTAACGTAAAAATAAATTGAAGATCTCCAGCTTGAAATACTGCAGAAGTCCCCCTGAATAAGCGTAGATGAACCCCTACGCTTATTGAGGTGGCCTTCTGTACTTCATAGCGCCAGGCGTTCTTGAATCGTCCAGACGCAAAAGCTGTTATCCGGCAACTGGGTAAACCAGTTGCTCGGGTGGTTGGTGGCTAGGCTATTAATAGGGGTCGAAATCAGAGACATCCGTTAGATTCCGGAATCCCGTACTGATTCTAGCACCCAGATTCTAGTGGCGATTGTACCAAGCATAATCTTAATTTGGCAGGATTGTTGGAATTCCTGTAATCGATCAAAAATGAGGGGTTGGCACTTAGGCCATACAGTATGAAAACGATACTCTTTCTGTAGATTACGGTGCTGGAAAACGCGAATGCAGTTTTCTCGCGTAATCGGGTTATCACTGTTAGAATTGTGCATGAGGTTACACCGGTGTAACCGCGGTTCCGTAACCGGAGTCGGCCGCCACTCCTGCGGATGGTGAAGAACACTGTTGGAAGCGCGAGAGCGCAGGTAAGAAGGTTAGATAAAGAGCCTCACTTCTCAATATACGGTGTCCTTCCACAGATCAAACTAACAATCACTTCACTGTAAATTGAAGTGCCGTGCGCGTGGGTATCCAATGCAAGACAGTCTCATACGTGTTGAGCTCTACCAGCTCGGCTGCGTAAGGAGATCTTGTCCACTTCCTCACTTTCGGATTTACTCCCGACCTCCAAACCAACACCTCCACCCCATCGCCACTTAAAATCATGGTCTTCACTGTCATTGTCAGCTTGTACGCTAAGGACGGCATCGAAGACCAGTTGCGCGCCAAGTTGGCCGAAGCCGCACAGCACAACGCCAAGGACCCCAGCGTCCTCGGATGGCACCCCATGCAAAGCGCCAGCGACCCACGCAAGTGGACCATCGTCGAGCGATACGATCAGGAGAGTGTACGTATTTGTTGCTGTTTTCTGCCAACGATACCATGCACTCGAAGTGCTGTTTTCTCGGCGCGTGTTGGTGGATTGTGACTGATCGTGTTGGTTGCTGTGTCTGTGTTAAATTGCTGCTGCACTGGTATCCGACAGAACGCGGCGAAGCGTCGTGATAACACGGACATGAAGGCGTTCGCGGAGACCTTGTTTGGGATGCTAGAGAGCGGCAAAGATAGCCTGGAGCCGCACATGTTTAACGAGTTGTAGACGACTGCACTCAGTGGACTTCAAGCTTGGACAAAAATCAGCTCTCCTGTCGTTATCAGTGTCAGCAGGACGGGTTTCTGGCCGTTTGAAGCGGTTTACATCTCCCTGTCGTTACTAAAGTTCAGTATGAGCGAATAGTGATGCTCCTGTTGCTCTTTTGTTTTTGTCTTTTTGCTCCACACTCTAAAACAAAATGTTTTATTAATAGAGCCATTTTTTAAGGTGGCTCCATTATAATAGTCACCCATTCTGGGATATTTTAGCAGTTACGGCAAGAGTCATTTGGCAACACTTAACTGCGTCGGTCAGGCTCCACCACACACAGCCCCGATGCTATCCGCAGACGAGTGGCGTCTCGAGAGTGGCCTAAGACAAATTACTTCTTGTAAATGTAATTATAATGAGGACTACGTACTAGTAGGTCATCCCTCTCGAAGGATTTATTTTATTATTACATTTTAAAAAATGAAAACATGTACTGTAGTTCCTTCAATTAACGTACTCGCAAAAAAAACACTTGTACAGTTGAAGTAATTGGCAATGTTTTTTCGGGTCCATTTAAAATAAGAGCTCTGGATACAACTGAGTCTGCAAGCTTGATGAGTTGCACAATAACCTTTTGAAAGAAAAAAAGCTTATGACCTTAAAAGGCGCTGGCGTCGGAGTGAACGTTCCAGAACCGCTGCGTGAAGTCGCCAATCCCCGGTCGGATGCGTTGGTCTGCGTCGAGAACGGTGTCCACTTGAGCAGTGATCAGCGTGACGTCTGTGCAAAACAAAGAAAAAAATTAGTCCGAGGAAATTCGTCGTGCCACAACACAACAAGAGCTCAGTCACTCACCTGGAAAGTGTCGGTATACAGTCTGAAGACCCTCAAACGAGCTGATGATCGTCACAAAGTAAATGCTCTTAGCGGGTATCTGCTTCTCGTGAATTAGATGGTACAACACCGCACATGCCTCGTTTCCTGTGGCACACTGCATGTCAAGTAGTAGTACGACCTGGTGAGGGCTAACAGGGGGTAGCTGCGCATGAATGGTAGCCAGCCCCTCCTCGTCGCTGTTCTTGTCTTCTGCTGTTCTGGGGTTTATTGAAACTACACCAGTGGGTGACGTCGGGCTGATGGTGGAGAAGGCACGCAGTAGTACCATGCCCTTATCCTCCATTGATACGCCACAGACGTCTCGCTCATCCAGAGCTGTGGTTGCGTAGCACACGTCTCCGAATCGGTTCTTAATCTGGACGTGGTCGTGAGGCAAGCACGTAAGTGCCTCTTCGATCAAAAGCCGTAGCAGCCGTGTGGCCCGTTGCTGAAACATTCCCGCGCTGATGCTTTCGTCTCTCAAAGCAGCAATCAAGTTTCTGCACGGATACGAGTACGCCGAAGCCTCGTGGACGAGGAATGGCCGTGATGCAACAGGGCTGCTCACTGTTTCCTCAACTGGAGACCGCTGGTTGGATGATGCTTGGTAGTGTCCGGAATGGGCCCCTTGGACGAAGTCTGCCTGAGTTGCAGTCGATAGTATGCTTCTATCTCGTTGTGGCTCCTCTTCGTGCATTTGCCGGTATATGTTAAATTTCTCTGTGCTTGACTCTTTGCTATCGCGCGGAGTCCCACCCGTACCAATTGATATCGTGGATACGTCTGGGTATACCGTAATCGGTGCAGGTATAGCTGAGCTAATCTCGGTGGCCGGTGGCTGCGACGTGAGCCGTGGGCTCGGTCTCCTGCTGCGCGACCTCTTATTTGATCTCGGGTGTTTTGACTCGGAGCTACGACTTCCTCGTGTGAGCACCTCCCATCGATTTTTGTAGAGGTTGCAAATTGCAGCGCGGCTTACACAGAATTCCCTTGCCAACGCTACCTGTTTTTCGCCACCATCGATTCGCGTGATGATCTCTCGGCGGTCACTCTCGCTCAAATACCTGGAGGTACGTTCGCGACGTGGGGTAGCTGGCTGTGACGCGAAATAACTGGTTGTGTCGATGTTTGTTATATCGCCATCTTGCGTGGGCTCCGTAGACGAAAATGACAACCCCTTGGACATGACCTGTTCTTCAGCTTGATAGATACTGTTGAGTCGCGAAAATGACACAGCTTTTGACCCTTTGTCCTCGACGTCTACCGAGACCTCTAAAGGGGTCTGTTTTCTCTTGAGCCGCTCGTCCTGACGGTGGTGAGGAGCTAAAGAATTTGGAATAAAGGCGTCTTCGATACTGTTGCGTCGCTTCTTGGGTCCCATGCTACCGTTGATGCCGGTGGTGGTCATGCTAGAGGAACGTGTGTCGGAAGAAGACGTTGGGAGATAGGATGAAAGCTGGGGGAGACCAGTCGGCGGCGGTTCCATGGTAATTAACTGCAGTCGGCGTCTCAAGTTCTTTGATAAAGCTTCGCGAAAAGCAGAGTGAGTGAAGTTCTGGACCTCTCTCTCTTGTGTCAAGTCGGTCGGAATACACGGGCCACGCATCGAGTTGACTGAAGGGCTATGAGAAGGGACTAGAAGTGTGCAAGGCGTCTCATCAAGTTTGGATTAACAAAGCATCAACGGCATCATTCGCACGTGAGTTTACTGTTAAATTTACAGTATCATCGTCAATTCCGCTGTCTGCTTACCAAGGTCCCTTCTACCTTCTACAGTCTTGCGTTGTAAACATTGATGTGTGCGAGCGTGGTCGAGGATCTAGTTTTCAACCGCAGCTGGCTGCAGTTGCTAGTCGAAGTCGTCGGTTCATGTACCCAAGTGCCTCGTCGTCGCCGTCAAGCCCCGGGAATTAACGTGCATTTCTAGCGAAATGGTGCTGCAAAGCACGATGGTGTCGGGTGAGAACGAGGTGTCCCAACAAATGCTGTTTCAAAATGATCTGTGGCTTTGCCGCAATGAAGACAAAAACGCCAGGCATCATTGTTGAAGTTAACACAATAATTGCGTCGCTAGCCAAAAGCGGATTTGGACCTGTACTGTAGCTAGGTATACATGTACATGTAATACATGTACTGCACCGGACAGTACCGTAGTCCGAGCTCCTACGAAGACAACGTTGCTACGGTTGCTCATGAAGCTCAACAGCATCGCATCATGAAACGCTCGCGAATAGCGAGTCGCGAGGTTGATTGTGCGAAGTCAAGCCAATGTATGTACATGTACTTCTTTAGCGAAGAATTGTGTTGATCACCAATTAGGATACCGTACCGGTACAGCAATGCATCCCATCACCTTCCCCGCTGCAGCAGCTTGCATCGCTGTGCTGCACACGTGCCGTGTACTGTACTCTGTTCCAGAGTCTCTGAATCTCGCCAATGCGCTCTTCCTTCCCCTACGTGTGACCCGCTGCAGACCGTCACCGTTTTCGCTGTACATGTAAAGTATATCAAACTCTAAGAATGCAAATGTACAGTTGGTAATGCAACTTCCGATGGTGTTCCTGACAGCAACAGCAAGCTCTGCAAGCACAGCCAAATTCGGTGAGTCTCGTCCATGACTCGCGTGAATGGACCGTGGATCTGCACGGAAGCGACAACAACGCAGTGCTGGGTAGCACTGCTGGCTAACTGGCGTTATGTATGATGTGTCGCTTTTTCTCCATTTTAGATGATCTCTTTTGGGCAATACAGTAGAAAGCTTAGTCTTTTCAAAAAAAATTTAACTCGCTGTAACTTACTTTTAAGAAGAACTTCGAAGTACTTAAGTAACTTAAGTTAAGTAAGCTCCAGCAAATTAATTTTCCTTAAAAGAAAAATTGTCTGCCACACTAAAATTTCTTAAATTAAACGAAGATATTGGAAAAAGGTGATTGATGCTTAACTTTTTTTTATCAACTATTAAACAATACGGCAACACTTTTACTATTCTCCACAATACATGTAAAAAGTTGGCACAGTGTCGACATGCGTGCTGAATTTTTGTTTGAGAGAGACGCTATTTAACGTTTTTAAAAAGCGTTTTATTTAAAAATACCAATTTGTTTTTGGACAGATTTTCTATTTCAAACGTGGAAATAATTGTTTTTAAACATTCGTGAAAGAACGTTTTCAGTTCGACAGCCGATGTTTTTAGGATAATACAGTGTACTTAGTATTGCTCAACCTTTAAGAAGCGACCAGATTACAGCAGCAGCGTTGCTGTTGTCTTTTAAAACTTTTTTCTACTGTGCAAAACATTTACTTCGAAGTTTATTAGTACAGAACTACCTGCCGAAGCGATCAACAGGTAGATTTCTTTTTTTCAAATTTGTGTTGCATCGCTTTGTTATACCACCGCTGCAAAGTGGACGCGTTGGCGTTGTAAGAGCTTTGTAGCAGCCTGGTCACCTCCCCGGCGACAAACTCTGGAAGCAACCAATACAAAAGCTGCAGTCGCGACTATTCCTCCCAAAATAATGGCAGCCGACGCGAACAACAGCGACCCAGCCGAAGAAGATATCGAGCGCTTGATAGCAGAAGTCTCCTTCGACTTCGCTGCCTTGGTGGATGTCACACAGGAGGTGAACTCTGCCACTGTAGACCACCAATACAGAGAGCACAACCACTCCGCTTGGCAGGCAGCATCCAAACATGATGATTGGAGACGCGATTGAGCCTTCGAGTTGAAGTAATATTGTTCCAACAGTTGTGCGTCCGCTGCTGCACGCTCCACAAATCTGGTAATCTCCGATATGCTCAATGAACTGACGCCATACTCCGTGCTTGCTTGGAAGAGTGACTTCCAATCTACCTTCTGGGTAGCTTCTGAGATGTTGCCACCGTAAACTGTAAAGTCGAGAATGTCATACGTCGTGGAGTTATAATCCCAGACCATGAAAGCTGGATTGTTAAAGAACAACGGAGAAATTGCCGCCGTCATAAACAGCGGCACGAGATTCGAGCTGTCCTCGTAATTATCATCCACCGTGACTCCGTCCTGTTGGAATTGCGTACTCAAACTGCTGGAAAGAGGCAGTCGGAACTCGATACTGTGCACGTGGCCGAAGAATTGTGCCTTAATGATATCGGTGTATTGACTGACGATCTGCTTGTACGTCTTGATGTACGTCTCGTTCCACATAGGTGCTCCAGCATACGAGTCAATAATAGGCGGGATGTGACCAACGATGTAGGCTAACTTGCCAGCATCTCGCAATTCGAACAGCGAGGCATTCAGCCACGCGAGCTGCCCAAACGGATCGGGCAAATTTGACGTATCTGGATAGTGACTTGGCTACGAGAACGAAACGGAATGTTAACAATTGTGAAGTAGAATTTTCAAAACCGAAGGAACTCACCGAGTACGGAAGTGTGTTCAGTGTGATCACGATCAGATTATCGTCCAGGGCATACGCTAAGTATCCACGGCGGTTGAACCAATCGAGGTTAGACCTGGACATCGTATTGTTCCAAGCCCCGGAAATTAATGAGATCATCGGATTCTCCTCCGTCTCGGGGTCTGTCACGTTCATGGTGTAGTCAGGACCTACACAGAGTCACACAGCCAGTAATCCGTTAGCACTTTACTACTCAACCTCACCCCGACTCAAACTCCACACGCACTTGTGTCAGCATTGCCAATGATCGCCGTGATGTCGAGCGTCGTGGCATTGTCTTCCGTCGAGTAATACTTGGCCATGGTCTCGACGTTCTCCTCGACAGCTTCAGTGAGGTATTCGTTCGACAATTCTCCATGCATCGCATGGTCCCCAGTGTAGAGGAAGAAGTCTGGATCTGGTAGCAGCTTCTTGGCGTAGTCAAGCGCTGACACCAACAAACGTATTGGTGCGTCATCACCATAGGCGACGGGGATCTGGGCCGAGTCGCTGGCGTTCAGTGACTTGGAGATGTTAAGGTGCACGTCCGAGAAGTGCAAAATATGGCGCACAGTAACCTCAACCGTGTTATTCTCATTGGTTGTCGATTTTTCAGAAGTGAATTCAGCCATGTTGAGTAAGTCAATCGACGAAGTTGAAGCAGTTGAAGTGACGACAGCTCCGATAGTCGCTAATGTCAGCCAAGCAGCGCCGCACATAATGACCACAGAGAACCTCGCTTGCTTTCGATGGTGAATTTGTCGGAATGAATTCATTTCAACAAGAATCGAGTGCTCGATAGCGCTGGTGCTGGTGTCGTCCTAAGACTTACGGCGCAAAATAGCTGTGATACAGCTACAGTCAAGGTACCTTTGATACAACCAGCTCCTGGCACACCAATTAAACATCAAATTCCATCTAAGTTCGACTATTGTCTCATGCTAGTGGCTAAAACTCTAATGCGAACCATTGGCTCACGGTCCACGTAAAAGCCGATACTGAGGCGCTGTCGATCATTTCTCAAAGAGGCAAAAAAGCAGAGATGGCGAAGGTCACGAACACCCCCAAGACGGCGGCCGGCAAGGCGGCTGCCAAGCTGTCCAAGAAGGTCATCAAGGGCTCGCACGGCAAGGTGCTGAAGATCCGCACCAAGGTGCACTTCTACAAGCCCAAGACCCTGAGGCTGGCCCGCGCTCCCCTGTACGCCCGCAAGGCCGTGCCGTCGCGCAACAAGCTCGACAAGTACCGCATCATCAAGGCCCCGCTCACCACCGAGTCGGCCATGAAGAAGATTGAGGACAACAACACGCTCGTCTTCCTGGTGGACCTTCTGGCCAACAAGCGCCAGATCAAGGACGCCGTCAAGCAGCTGTACGACATCAAGGTCGCCAAGGTCAACACGCTTATCAGGTACACCACATCGCGTCGAGCTTTGAAGTTGCAGGGCGGAGAGACCATAGAACCCCCTTGAGATGCTGCACGTCTAGCCGTAGTCCTGATAGGGAAGTGCGGTGGCGTGGTCTCTAGGGGCGGCTATAAACGCCGCTCTCCGTCCGACAGTGTTGGTTGGGCGATATTCAGAGCAATGTGCTGACTATGTGGTTTATTGTCTTTGTTGTAGACCCGATGGCCAGAAGAAGGCGTACGTTCGCCTGACCGCTGACTACGACGCTCTGGACGTGGCCAACCGCATTGGCGTGATCTAAGCTGTCTAGTTTGACTAGGTAGTGTGTTCGGTCTAGCCGTACTGCGAGGGATCGCTCTTTGCCATCATCTTGAAGAAATAATTAATACATGGCCATCGCACTCTCGCTGAAAGGCTGAGGGAGCGGGCCTTTGTATGCTTATACTTCGCTTTTACCGTTTGTGGTGAGGTGGGGAATGTTGCTAAACTCCAACAGTGGTGAGACTGTATCGACATCTAATACACGGTTAAGACAGAAGAGAATCAAGTTGTGTAGTTCTATTCCACTAGTCAGCTGTGCACAAAACACAGCTATCGCCATCACACGGTCAATTGTGACTCGCTCGACAGCAGAGATCGAGCGGTGATATCGCCTTCTAAAGCTGGTTCCCAGCTCATTGGAAGATCTTTATTGTACTGTCCGCTCCGCCAGTCGCGATGAAGTTGCGCGACGGGTGGTAAGTCACTGAATGCACGGCTTCGCCCATCTTCGGCCGGTGTGCCTGCACCCACACGAATAAACAGTGTCAATCGCTACAAGCCAAAACACTTAAAAGGTCGTATATCACACCCACCGTTTGCTCAAATACGCAATGTCTGTCCCCAACCGACCAGACACGCAACGAGCCGTCATGACCTGTAAGCGTCGTGCAAGAAGCAGTTAGCGAATGAAAGCGGCAAGCATAGCAGCAAGCAGTCACACATACCTCCGGAAGCAAGATACAACCCCGCTGCGTCGATTGAAAGCGATGTAACAGAATCCTGGTGAGCAGTAAGAGAGCCGACGCACTCGCCTGTGATATCATTTCACATATACTTGTTAGACTCCAGCAAACCCCACCAGCACTCTCGTCACACCAGTCTTACCTGCTCGCATGTCGTACAGCCGAATTTTTCGGTCTTGGTGAGCTGCAATAGCGATTGGCATCGTTGGGTGCACATTCAGCTGCAACGCGCCAAAAATACCGTGAGTTGCCAAAACAGAGCTGAGCTAAGCAAATACTACCAGAGCGCGTACCTTATTCACTTGGCCTCCTCGTCCCGTCGTGTCGACGTCAATTGCACGTGTCAACTGAATAACTCGCTCAGTAGCATAGTCGAACTGGGCGATGGATCCATTCGTATACCCAACCACACACGTCTTCGGATCCGTAAGCATCGCGTGCACTGACGTCGGCATCAAAGATCCACTAATGTTTGGACCTGATAATAGAGTTATCAATTAGATATTGGCTTGAAACGGCGCGTGCTTGAAAAATAGGGCTTACCGGTCCCGTTTGTGTTGGTCTTGCTGGCGCATCGAAGTTCACCCTGAAGCGTAAGCTCTATCGTATCGAATGAAAGAAGTTTGTGCACGTTAAAACCCCGATCGAAACATGGTGCATGTACAAACCTGCATACCTGACATAACTCCCCATGTTCGGACAGCGCCGTCAGCCCCAGCCGAGAATAACGTGTTTGAAAGGGGGTGTGCGTGAAGGTCCCAGATTGCATCGTCGTGAGCATCCTTAATCGAATGCATTTTCATGCCCTCATACTCCTGGTACGTGTATGGCTCGGGCTTATCCGTTTCTGTGCCCGGCAGCTGGAACAGGTGCAGCGCTCCATCGCGACCCGCCGATACGAATGATCCTGCTCGGCCAGGTGGACAATCGGAGTTTTCCGCGCTAAACACAGCCAAAGCCAGTACGCTCTTTGTGTGCGTCCGCATAGTCACAAGCGAGTCCACCTCGGTTGCTCGCTGCGATGGAGGACCATTAGCGACACTGGACAAATTCCACACCTTCACTGTACAGTCCTCACTACCCGACACCAACAACGGCTCCGTTGGGTGGAATGCAAGCGCTCGCACTCCATCCTGCAGAAAACATAGAGAAACACACACATATTTGAGAATATTGTACGGCACTAGACGCAATAAGTGTCGTACCATGTGCCCTGACAGCTTCAGCTTCAACTTGTGTGCTCGATAGGATCCCTTGGGTGCAGCCGGGATCACTGCTGGCTTCAACGACTTCGTCGTCTCAATAGTACCTGTTAGACACCCAGCAAAAATATCACTTAATAAGCTGAAGCAGCGCAAAGCATTTTCCACCGACGCACGTACGCTCAACGCGTTCCACCTCCCGTCCAGATCCCGAGGCTGATCTGTTCATCTCGCGTTCCACCTCACGTCCTGATCCTGACGCTGACCTATTCATCTCACGCTCCACTTCCCGTCCCGACGCAGTCCTGTTCGTCTCGCGCTCGGGTTCTCGTCCCGACGCCGTCCTGGACATCATGCGCGGCCGCGAGATTTCCATGCCCTTACCCTGTGAGTTCTTGGGAGTGCTGGATGCGCTCTTGTTCTTGCTATCTGTTCTACAAATGTTGTAAGCCCTGGGGCTGCCGGCGGGCGACGGCGCGGGTGATGGCTGCTCGATGGTGCGTCCAGACTTGGAGCGCGTGACCGTCACGCCGCGCGAGATCTCAGTACTTTCGGTGCGTGGTTTGGTAGAGGATCCTCCCGTGCTAGAAACTGCAGCCGGAGACGCCAAGTAGCGGCCACGTTCCTGTCTCAATGCGAACTCGAGCATCTTGACGCGAAGCATTGCATCCTTGTAGGCCTGTTCCTGCTCGCTCCGTTGATCCTCAAGCTCGCGCACCTGCGCCTGCAACTTCTGGCGCTCCTCATTCCAGTGTGTCTCGTCACTAGCAACGCTCGCAAACTGCCGCTGCAGGTAGCGCAGCGCTGCGTCCACGCTCTCCATGCTCCTCCGCTAAGGGACGTCCAGGGTTTCTCCCCCTCTTCCAGGCTCGCCTGCTTGTGCTAACGCCACATAAAACTAACCATTAAACCCCAAAACCTCGCTCTGTTCTTGAAGTGAGCAATTCACTTTTACATGTTATGACACCGAATGTGTATCTTACATCGCATGCACACCACCACAAACACTCTGCGAATTCCGCATCGGCGGGCGCCATGTTCGAGACGCTGGTGACGGGGCTGCTGACCAGCGCGCTCGGAAACTACATCGAGCCTAAATGTTTCAGCAGTGACAAAATCAACGTGGCAGTGTGGTCGGGCTACGTGGTGCTGACGGAGCTGGAGGTGAAGCCCGATGTTGTGGCGGATCTGCCTGCTATCAAGCTCGTACGTGGTCTCGTCGGCTCCATCGAGCTAAAGATCCCGTGGAACCGGCTGCAGTCCGACTCGGTGGTGGCCACGGTGGACGATGTGTATTTGCTGCTGCGCACAGAGGAGGATATCGACGCCGTGATGCGACAGATGGACGAGTTCACGCTCAAGAAGAAGGTACTCGAGGAGCTCTACGCACAGGCCAAGCAGCAGGAACAGACGGCCGATGGATCTGACACAGACAGAAGCGAGGACGGATTCGCTGCCAGATTAGTCAATAAGATTATTGATAACTTGGAGCTGCACATTCGCCGTATCCATATTCGAGTGGAGGACCACAGCTCGGGGGAGCATCCGTTCGCCCTGGGACTCACGATCGAGTCAGTACACGTGCAGTCGACAAATTTAAACTGGCAACCGTCGTACGTGGACTCGTCCAAGAGCAACGAGCCGCGGATTTTCAAAATTGTGGAGCTCAATCACTTGAGCGTGTACTGCAATCCGGACTGTGAACTGCAGCGCGACCACAAAATCGACTTTGAGACGTGCTCGGCGGAAGCGTTTTCCAGTGCATTTAGCCGCTCGATCCCGAAGCGGTTTGATGACAGACACTATCATCATATGCAGCTGTACCCGGCACCACAACAGCACCACTTTATACTGAAGCCCATTGATGCCAGTGCGAGGCTGATTGTGAACCGCGACGTGTTCGATGCAAATGTACCGAAGTTTGAGGTCGATGTGAATGTTTCTGAAGTGGCTTTTCGATTGGAGGAGTCGCAGTACTGCGATATGCTGTACCTGGCGTCTGCACTACAGATTCCCGACCACTACACGAAGTACCAGCGGTATCGGAAGTTCAGGCCGCAGGCTGCAGTGTTTGATGAGCCTGTAGAATGGTGGAAGTACGCGATCATTTCAGTTATGGAAGACAGGAAAATGAAGAAGCAACAGTGGGCCTGGGGCTTTATGAAGGATCGGCGTGAGGATCGAAAGCGCTACGTGAGTTTATGGCAGCAAAAATCACGTCACTTATTGGAGCTGGCAGACGTGGATTATGTTATTTCAGACAGTGAAGACAACGATGACGATGAAAGTGGAGATACGATGGAGGAAGGCGAGGAAAGGGCTGAGTCTACCTCAAACCTGCCAAAGCTGTCGTCTTTTGAGATTGACTCAGGGCTGGAAAAGATTGAACGGCGTCGGAGTAAGGAAGATTTGTTGTTTTTTCGTTACTTAGCCGATCTCGAGGTCCGAAAATTCCAAGCCTTGAGTGCCACTGCTGTTCGACGCCGGTTGCCAACGCCTCTGACGCACAAACCTCAAGGATTTTCGGATACCGACTCGGTAGATACGGAATTCACCGAGTCTAGTGTGCCGGCCGAGGTTCGGTATCGATCATGGGGTGCGTGGATGTTTGGGTGGACGTCGAAGTTGGCTACGCCTTCTGCAGACGGAGACTCAGGCCAAACACCCCAACGGATTATCCCTGAAGTGGAGCTTCGAGAACTGTTCAAGATATTAGAAGAGCCTTCGCGGCGTTCGAAGAAGCGGATGCACAAGCATCGTGATCTGGGTGGGCAGGATGATGCTTCTGAAAGTGAGTCTCAGATGGAACTCAGCGAGCTTTATCGAATCACTGTGACTTTGCAGCGTGGATCTCTCACCCTAGCAAGCGACCCAGAAACAAATACAACGCTGCTCCGCGATGACCCAAGCTACGGGCGAAAGTACGCTCCTACTGACTTCCTACTTGGGACTTTTTCTCAGTTGCAAGTGGCTGCAGTGGCGAAGGATGAAACAGTGGTTGTGGATGTGTCATTGCAATCTATTGAGGCATTCGATGAAAGCGCAGAAAGCTCAGCATTTTCTCGCCTTCTTAGTAGAAAGCAGATCATTCACTCGACTGGCGATGGAGACGACGTAAACGTTAGCAAACTGTCTGGTGTTGTATTCCTGATGAGTATTGAGATAAATCCGCCAAATTCTAGCGCAGATGCTTCATTGTTTATTCATATGGAGCCTCTGGAAATCGTCTTGTCACCCACAGCACGGTGCTGGGGCCGCTTGACGAAGTTTATGGACACTCCTGCGGGCTTGGAATTATGGGAAGAGCTAGAAGTCGCGTCATTCAATGACATCGTCAATTTTAAGACTCGGACCGAAGCTAAACTGGATTACGTGATGGAGAATCGAATTGCACTCGCCGTGGACCTCCGTATTCAGGCACCAGTCATCATTATCCCGGAGAGTGACACCGACTATAACTGTGCTCGTCTCGTGGTTGATCTAGGACGAATTAATTTTCGGACCGATCGTCTTAGTCAAATGGACAGTGAGCGTGTGAACATGAGCTCGACTGGTGGCCCGCCATCGAGTAGGTCGGGATCAGGATCCCTAACACTCCACAGTCCATCTCAGTTCCGAGGTGTAAATTCGAACACGTCTTTTGTCCAGCAGTTATATGATGAAGCGGAGAGGGGAGAGGGAGCTATTCGCTGGAAGGAGGAGTTTTACGACAAATTCAGCCTGTCTGTGGCTAACATTCACGTTTTGTTGATTCCTTATGGAAAGACGAGTCGAGCTCAAGACAGTGATGCTGGAAGCAGCGGAATGAACTATCCATCGGCTTCCCTTCCGCCGTACCTTGCGAATATTTATGATGAGGAGCAAGAGTACGAGCTAGTTGAGCGCTTCAACATCAACGTCACCGTTCGAATGTCAATTCTGCCGCTTGATGCGACCCTGACACGATTTTACGTCCATGCAGACCTCCCAGCGTTAACGTTCAATTTGTCTCTCGAAAAGTACTTCCAGTTGGTTACTCTGGCTGATCGCTTCAGCTTGGCAAACGCTGAGCCACCGAAAAAATCACAGACGTTCTCGGATAGAGGGCTGTATTCGCCAGATGAAGTGTATGGAAATGCTCATGCGGGTATGTTAAATCCGGACGACAGATATGAGGCCATGAGAAGTGGGAGTTATCTCAGCACGTCAGCACTAAAGCAGTTCGTGCACAATGATACCAAAAGCTCCCCGCCATCTGTTACAGGTGCATCGCCTGGTGATGCAAGAGACTCGGACGAAAATTCGAGCGTTGAAAGTGACGACACGTGGTTTAGCATCACTAGTGGCAATCTGGATCAAAATGCTTTCGCATTAAACGATGGCGCAGGCGAACTGGAACCAAGACTTTCTATGTCTGATCTCACTGATTCTACTGCGGCTGACCACAGTATCAGTAGCGTTCCTTCACGATCAGAGAGGAGAAGTCGAAAGAGACCTCGGCCAGATATGCCTGGCGGAACAACGAAGCTTCTCGATCGACGATTAATGGTGTGCTCCTTCACTATTCCTCTGATATCCGTGGAGCTGAAGAAGCCTCGATCTTCTGCAGTGTCTTCGTATGCTTCCTACCGCTACGATACGAGTGATTTTGATGATGATCCTACCGACAATGGTTCCATTCTGGTGAAGCTGCAAGGCTTTCGAATCCGAGTTGGCCAAAAGACTTTGTCTACCCAATTGAACGTGAACTTGATGTCGCTTGAGGTTGAAGACTTTATTGATGCTAGTGGTCGGTCAACACAGTATTTGCTGTTCTCGTGTCCGACGATTGCTGCTCCGTTTTCGATAAAAGCACCGTTGCGCCGAGGTGGGAAGTTCCCCGGTTACTCTACCCAACGCCGGCGACCAACAAGGCAACGAGAACGAGTAATTTCTTTCCGACCTGGTGGCACGAAAGGAAGTGATGGGTCGCGATCGAGAGCACCAGAGACGTTGTTAGAACTTGGCTTCAGCTCCGTAAACGATCAAAAGAGCGGTAAAGAGGTACTCCGGGACGTGGATGTTCAACTCGGCTCGGTGCAATTCAACTTCGACCAGTCATACGTCTGCTCACTATTGGATTTGTTCGAGGAATCATCTTCTCAACTTGCTCTGGTTCCTGTTTCTTCTCGAGGCGGTGTCGGTGTCGGTGATATTGACCCAGATGACGGTGTTCCGCCTCCTTTCGAGCTCACACCAACTATTAAGCAAGAGTACCCGATGTCGGTAAACCTGACGGAGTCTGTTCGTGCAGATCTGGAGCTGGCCAGAAAGAATCTGTTTGAGCAGCGACCAGATGATCGTGAATCACCCACGCTGGACGGTGGAAGAAACCGTGCTCCTGTCGCGCTGAAACTGGGTGTCCGACTCCACTCAGTTTCTGTATGCTTCTCCGATCGTGGAGAATCTGTAGCGTCCGTTGCGGTTCTTGATTCTCGAGTTCAGGTTGGCACAGGGGAGGCGAGTCGGATAAATGTGTCGTGTTTGATCGGCGATGTGAAAGTGTTTGATCTATCCTCAAAGAAGCATCAAGATGATGAGATTGGGATCAGTGGCGCTGCAATGCGCGGGTTTGAGACCTCATCATCAGACTACATAGAGATATTTGGATTGGATACTTCTGCGGTGTTTTCGACGGATGAAACGAGTCCTCTGTTGAGCGTCGAGTGCTCGATCTCTGCAGAGACGGAACCGAAGTCAGTGAACATTGCGGAGGGCGACCACCATGATAAATCCAGCCTTTGCTTGTCAGTGCAGCCTGTTCGTCTGCTAGCACAACCCGAATTTGTGGAAAGTCTTGCAAACTATGTTGTTGATGGACCCCTCCGAACCCACTTTCAACCGAAGCATGCTGATTTGGGAGAAGAACGCGAGCATAAGCGCACAGTCTCGTTGGGCTCTGAATTTCAGTTAGCTCCACGTTTTTCTCCGGTTTCTGATCAGCCGCCAGGTAGTGTGACTCCGTTTTTCGATGCCGTGGATGCCTCGAACCGGGAAGCTAGACAATTCAACTTTGAAGCGTCAAGTCCAGACACCCCTCTGCGTGGTGATGATGGCGAAGGCGACGATGCCGACAAGCGAAGCAACCACTGCAATGATTCTGCAGAGGGAAACGGCGTGGCGTTTATCCTTGCCGGCATTCTTGACAACTATGACCTGGACATCAAGCTCTTTCACCCGCATATTGTCCTTCCCTCGACTCCATTGAAAGATATACAAGTGTCGCTGCAATCGCAGCCTTACCGAGGTATCGTATTAGACTTCGGGACGATAGCAATAAACTTGCGGCGGGAAGTGTCTGAAGCTTTACGTGGGGCTCCTGAACGTGCACCGTACCAAGCCACTGTTGCTATTAACAGCTTGCAGATTACCTCCCTTGCGGACCAAACTGCAATCCTTGACCGATCGGGCTTCCAAGTGCGATGCAATGTTCCTGCGCTGACGCTGGAAAAGAATCTTGACGATGGAGAACGCAGAAGCGCCGCTGGAGGTATTGCTGTAGATGTGAATGTTTACCCTGTCTGCATCAATGTCAGCGAAACGAATGTGCAGTTGACGCTGGAAGTCTTTTACGAAGCGATTATTCCGGTGTTTGATACCGTGCAAGGAGTACTTCATCAGATTGAAAGCTCTGAGGCCGCGTCGACGGTAGACACAACTAGTCTACCCGAAGGCCTGCAAGGAGAAGATAGTGATTTGGAATCTACGGCTGTTGATTCGGCGAAATGGGGGCAACTAACAGTTGACTTCTTTCTTGAAGAATTCAAAGTTGCTCTTATCTCGTATTCGGAGGCGCCTCACCAATTTGAGACGTGGATGAAAAGTGTACTTGATATCCCTGACGAGATATCGTCACGTGAGAGCAGTGGAGCTTCATCTGCAACTCTTGGACGCGCGTATCCGCAGCATTTTATGGGGCGGCGAGGGAGTTTTCCAAACGAGATCCCGTGTTGTGTGATTGGTGAGCTTGCTTTGGTTGCGTTCGGGGCAAACGTGACTCTGAGTTTGAAGGATACTCCCTTGGACAACAGCGAGGCACAGGTTCAATGTGAATTTTCTTTACAAGAAGCTGTCATCCGTGACAAAATTGCTGATTCCAAGGTACGTGATAAATGAGCGTGTGTATCTATTCCTACCGAGGTGTTTAATGCTAACGTTGTCCTATTTGTAGGAGTTCTTGACTCACTTATTTGGGCCTGTCCCTGGAGATAGTTTGGAACGCACAGATTCTCGTACTTCTATTGCGTCTGATAACTCTTCGTTTTCGTTTTTACCGCGGGATGAAGTGTATCCAGCATTACTCCACCCTTCAGCGTCGCAATTGTCAAGGCTAGACGTATCGTCATCGCAACTGAGTGGGCGATTACTGAGCAAACAGTGCGATGCAGGTGAGAGCGGATCTGCTGTCACGATGAATTCCTTGGAACTATTTGTATCGTCGGCGCGCTTCGTTCTTCTTCCGCGAACAATGCTCCGACTGGAGCACTTTGTGCTTGACGTGTTCTTGGCGGCTAACAAGAAATGGAGCGAACTGGAGCTGCAACGAGATGAGGCGATGGCTAATAATCCTTCTGGAGTTGGGAATGCTGCATTCGGTGATGCTGAGCCTGAGGATAACCGAGGGCAGGAAACGCGCTTTTCTGTGCCCCCTCTCCGACCAAGAACTGACAGCATAACTGAGTCGCTGAAAGACGATCTCAATGCAGTTCGATCTGCATTTATGTCTCCGTTGCAGCGCATGTTGAGTTCGACCAGCGCGAAAGATGGCCGCCCACCTGAAAGTTTCACATCTCGTGTGATTGCAGAGGAAACAGGATGCGCAACGTCTGTAGCTTCGAAAACGGCTCCTTTATCGGCGGACAAAACACACGAAGGAAAGCGGCTTGTGATCCCGCAATGGAAAGTTGATGCACGATTCTCAAATTTGCAGCTATGGTTGGTATCAACGGATCGCAAGACAGACGTGGCTGGATGTGTGCTTTCCAGTGCATTTGTCGCTAAGTTTGACAGCGCGCTTGAAGGAGGTGAATTATCGAGCTCTAAGGATACTTGTGACCTTGTGGCGGCGTCAGTTCGGTTACACAAAGTAGAGGTACTGGTTGGCTCGCCGGCTGCCAGCGATGCCGATCAATTGAAGCCAACGCATCACACAGGAACGCTGGTCGAGAGCTTCGAAGTCGATGTGCAATTCGCTCTTCGCCAGTGCTTTCGACCTACACTTGAAGAGGCCATCGACCCGGAGAGCAATGATGAAAACGCTGGCTCGAAGAGTGGAGGCGTGGAAACCGAAGATGAGGCAATCGAGACTAGCGATGATGGTATCAAAGCAGGGTTGGCAACGCCTATCGACAAAACTGACAGCACGGCGGTAGATTTGCCGGAACTATTTCTTCGAGACGTTCCATCAGAGTGGCATCAGTGGATTCTTAGTGAGCCGACTGTGCGTATTGACCAGATCAGTTCACATATTGCGTACCGAGACCTACCGCTGTTGTTGAAGATTGCTGCGAGCTTGACCAGTATGCTGAGTGCAGAGAAAAAGATTCGCAATACTTTCATCGCGCGACTGAAAGCAGCGTCGGATGACCTCGACTGGCCCGATTTACCGGATGCGACAGGGGATTATTCTGAATATGCTCACTACTTCGGTGCCGATGACATGAGCGATTCTCAAACAGCCGGAGAAGATGTTTTCTCTGTGACCCAGCATGATGTGCTTACACGCGCATCGATTGTTGCGGGGGGCATTCAATTCCGGTTGATTAACAACATCGTAGACCAGGCATCACCAGTTGTCGAGCTCAACTCGAAGGATATTGAGTTTCTCCTCCGAGTAGAGTCAAACTCGATGACAGAAGTCATCGCGTGTTGCAAAGCTGAAGCGAAGTACCAAAACCTGCGTCTTGTAACGATGGAGCCACTTGTAGAACCTTGGAGCGTTAAGATGGCGCTTTCCCAGCAACAATCACGCATACGCAGTTTGGACGATAAGGAGCTGCTAACACAGTCACCTTGGAAGCTGGACATTTCATCGGATGTATTTCTTCAGCTGAATTTGACTGATGCGCTGATTGCCAATCTGGTGGCTGCGGACCGAGCTTGGCGATGGGTTGTCAACGCTGGTGGCGATTCACGCGAAATGACCGAGTATTCCACGTACTGGATCCGAAACAATACTGGAATGCCTTTACGCTATTGGGGTGCGTCATGCAACGAACATTTTCTCGCTCCTGGTCAAGAGGAGCCACTCCGTTTCAACAAACTGGAACCGGACAACGAAACAAGAGAAGGTAGCAGAAAACGCCGAAAAGGTGCGCGACGCAATCCGCACGTTAGCGAGCGCCAGCTCTTTATTGCCGTCGAGGAGGAGTATCCAAGCGACAGCTTGTCAAATATTTCAAGGAAATGGCAAAGTGAAGCACCTATTCCAGTTGACCAAGTTGATTCGCGTATGTATGCTCTAGTGGACTTCGAAGCGGATTTTACGGCAACTCAAATGAGGAAGTGTGAGTGCGTCATTGACGTGCTTGTTGAGCGTGGATGCAAATATTTTGTGGTGCGCTCGACACTGAATTTGGAGAACCAAACGTCTTCCGACCTAGAAGTCGAGTTTGTTCCTCCTCAGCGCCGTTCGCTGAGAGGAGGGGATACCTCACAAGGGATTACTTTGCCGATCTGGAAGAAGGTGGTCAAGGCCTCGTCTGTTGTTCCTGTTCCGGTGCATATTGTGTCATCCGGTGAAGGATACGTGATGGTGCGTCCTCCAGAGGTCAAGGCGACCGATGGTGGAGAAGGCAGCGGATTACTGCCAAAGGCCTACGCTAAAGAACGGGTGCAACTCCCGCTATTCGACCGAGGGAGCTCTTCTGCTAACGAGACCATGACGCAGATGGAAACCGATGAATCTGGTCAAGCTCAGTGCACGATCAAATTTCGACGATTGTATAGCGATCGCCCTGTGCGTCCATTCATGATGAACGTGTGCCTCTCTAACGTGAGTAGTGCACTGTACCACCGAACGCTGTCTTTCCACCCGCCGCTGATCGTGCATAATCTAACAGCCGGGCCACTAGATTTCTGCTTGGCAACTCCAAATGATTGGTCGCCTGCAGTGGAAGCTGTGACGCTGACGAACGCTGCAATGAACGCCGGATGGGAAACTCGCGAGCAGCGTCTACGTGAGCGAGGAATTATCAACGTTGCCGATTCGCTAATTTGGCATGTGTCGAGTGAGGAAACGCCTCTCGAATTGAGTGTCCGGATGAAGGGATTCGACTGGAGCGAGCCGCTCGAGCTCGTGGAAGATTTAGGCGATGTTGTCCGGATCAAGATGAAAGATCTCGTGAGTGACGCACACCTTTATATTACTGCGGAAATTCGGATGAGCAGAGGTCACTGTCGTGAGCTGTTCCTATATGTGCCTTACTGGATTGTCAACCTGACGGGCCTGAAACTGGAATACGAATATGAGGAAGAACGGATGGGCCGCGAGCACTCTACCGCGTACGTCCAATAATTTTGACAATTACTATGCTGATTGATGACTAACTTCTATCTATGTGATTAGTTTGCTGGCAGGGCAGAAGCGACTAGATCGTGACGAGATTCTACTGAAAGAGAACCAAAGAGCTAAGGCAACCCGGCGAGATCGCAATCCTCATCTTCTTGGCCCTGTTCCAAGTGAAGACGGCGAGGTCGCTGATGAGGTGCGGAACTATGCGCAACAAACTGGTCGCAGAGCTTCTCGTGAGAATGAGAACAAGAGACGACATCCGAGACTTCTGCCAAGTGTGCCTCCTGTAAAGGGCTTGCTGGATCTTCTCCCGAAGACCGTCGAGTATGATCCACGTAGTCTTGGGCAACTGGAAGTTCTGCAAGCGTGCCATTCCGACTACACGATGGACCGTGGTTGCGTCCGTTTACGAGTCAGCAACGAAAGAGATGCTGCGGCTTTGGATGCGAGAAAGGAGAGTGGACAACGGAAATGGTCTGACCCCTTTGTGTTGGACCAAGCGGGTACGATTGGTGAGATTCAAGCAGATGACTTCGGAGCAAACAAAAAGTTTAGCATCGGCTACTCGATAACTCCAGCAAAGGGCGTGTATTCACGGACAAAGGTAATCATGCTGACGCCGCGGTTCATGCTGATCAACACGATGAGTAGTGCAGTCGAGGTGTGTCATTCGTCGTCTAAGATGATGACTCCATCGGTGATTGACATGGCCAATGCCAGTGGCTCCATGCTGAACTCCCGAGTGATGTCTCCTGTAAATCCTGTAGTCCAGCTAGAAGCTGGAGCGTTTGCCGACTTCCACTGGACACTTCGCTTCGCCAAGACGCGCACGATTCGTTGTCGTTTTGCAGAATATGGCTGGTCATGGAGTGGTGCCGTACCATTAGTGGAGTCTGGCGAATACGCTGTTCGTATGCGTCACGAGTCGACACGGGAAAGCAAACTTGTGCGCGTTACCCTGAAGCTAGACTCGTCGTGTATATGCGTGTACTTCCGTGAAGAACGTACGACTGCGCCGCCGTATCGAGTGGAAAACTATTCGTTGGAAACGCTTCGAACGCACCAACACCGTGTGCGCCGCAGTGAGATTTTATTGCCTCACCACAGCCTGGATTATGCGTGGGACGAACCTACCGAAGAACGTTTGCTTGTCGTCGATATGCTTCCGTCAGCAGCTGGCGACAACAGTCGGCCTTTGCGCATTGGAAGCTTCGACCTGGATAAAATCCAGCGTTACCCCTGATGCACTTGGCGGCACTCTGGGCATTGAGATCTCCACGGATGGACCAACTCGCGTGCTACGTTTCACTGATACGCGATTACGTGGGGAGAAGGCTGCACCAGCCAACACCCAAGTGTCTAACGATCAGTCAACAAAGACTGAAGCGACTGAGGGCAGCGCCCTGCAGCTACTTCAACGCTTTGTTACAGCTCCTACCATTCAGGCAGCGCTACGCCTGCAAGGTGTCGGTATTTCGATCGTCGACAGTGTTCCAAAAGAGCTGGTGTACATGTCGGTCTCTGGAATTGCACTAGAGGTTCTTGTCTCTGAAGTTGAACGGAACAACAACGGGGCATCGATCGCAGGAAGCGCTGCGTCGTTGTCACGGCTCGAGCGCGAGACCCAGCCACGAATTCTTGCATGCTGCCTTGAGGTGAACGACGTCCAAGTTGACAACCAGCTGCAAGTAACTCCGTATCCTGTGCTTCTTCGCTTCTCGAATCCAAGCGGTAGATCTCGAATTGTGAATGGACAAACGGTAAACATTCCTGTGCTCCAGGTGGGCCTCGTGAAGCACGACGAGTATGCCGGTATCGAATTTATCAGGCATTTCAGCGTCAGTGTTTTGCCGGTGCATATTCGCGTGGACGGTGCGCTGCTCTATCAGATACTCCCACTGTTGGTGCACGCCAAAATTTATGGCAGCAGCGGAAATGCAGACGCGGCGGCCAAAAAGCGAGCTGTTGTGTTGATGAACGGCGTCAGTAGCAACGATGAGACCACTCGAGCTGCGCACAGCCATTTGCTGCTAAGTGACTTCAATTCCAGTCTGGAAATCCCGGTGAAGGTGCTCGAGGCAGCCCAGAAAGACGGCACCACGTCGGCAGGACCTACTTCTGGACCGACAACGCCTACGATGAAAATGATCACGCGCAGAAAACAGCGCTCAGCAGCAACAGCAACTGATCAGCCCACGTCATAATCACCACACGGCTTTGGCTGCGGAGATCCAGCGCTACACGGCTGTCAAGTACGGGACTCTTGGTGCTCTTGCTGCGAAGGAAGAGCAGACAAAGCTTTACTTCGAAGAGTTCCACATCGACCCCATTCGGGCTACAGTCAGTTTTTCGTTTGGTGACAGTGCGGGTGCCATTGTAGACGGCCACTCGTCGTCACTGTCACATGCTGCAGCATTGACCGATTCATCGTCGTCGCGAGAATCTTCTGTGATCACGGTTGGCCCTCTTCGGCTCATTTTGAATGCTATCGGAACAAGTCTGACCAAGATCGCGAACGCCCCGTTCCAGCTGAAGGCGCTGCACATCCACAATTCCTTTGTCCAGCCCGATGCGTTGGCTACACGATTGGCGTCGCATTACCAGAGTGAGGCGCTGCGTCAGGCTTATGTCATCCTGGGAAGCGTTGACGTGCTAGGCAACCCAATGATCGCATGGAAGAATTTGCGCAGTGGCTTCCAGGACTTCATCTCGGAGCCAGCGCATGGGCTTTCACAGCGAAGCCCACAGGCATTCGCTTTCGGCGTGGGTCGTGGTTCACTGTCGCTTGTGCGTGCGTCCGTGTACACCTTTCTGGATTTTAACACGCGTATTCTGACGGCCTTTTCGCTAGGTCTGTCAGAGGCTTGTTTGAAGCTGGACGACTACACTGGTTACCCCGCAACGCGGCATATCTTCCAGGGTCTCGTGCAAGGTGTCTCAGGTGTCGTGGTGGCTCCGATTCACTCGTTTGAGGTCAACGGTGCTCGTGGTGTGTTTCCTGGCCTGATGGCGGGTGCATTCGGACTCGTGCTAAAGCCGCTTCTTGGCTTCTCTCTGGCGACAGCAACAACCGCGGCAACTCTACGCGATGCCATTGATCCGAACACCAAGGCTCTCCTTGTACGTGTCCGGCCGCCACGCCACATCGATCTGCGGACGAAGCGACTTAAAGTCTATTCGTATGTGGAGTCGTTGGGTGAGGAGATCGTGGGCAAGATCCGCGGCGGTCGTTATCGTGCAGATGGATATCTGGGTCATGTCGACCTCAAGGCGACTCACCAGTGCTTTTTGGTAACGCGTAAGCGGATCTTGTTCCTCAATGTGAAGGGCACAGCTTCCGCCCAAACGACCAAGTACGAAGTGGAGTGGGAACTGTTAGCTGAAGAAGTGGTGATGGTGGATTGCTCCAGGACGCCAGACGAACAGATTGTTACCATTTATTACATGGAAGACGAGTTCCGCACAGCAAGTGGTGCGGGGAGAAGTGCATCTGCAGCAACGGATCTAATGCCATGACCACCAGTCGTCGACGGACTCCAGGTACACCACGTGGAATGTTTTTGCAGAAGCACGAGGTGGCGCTGCCGGACACGAAGGTTCTGTTTGTTCGGGCCATGTTGCAGCAGCAGGAGCGCTCCTTGCTGACGAAGATGAATAGTAACACGAGGGACGGCTCACCACACCATGTGCCCGCAGTGGCTAGGACAAGCTCGATAGAGTTGAACACACCGTGGCAGCCTCAACACTCGTATATGCCGTTGGAGTACCCGATTTTCCGTCTGCCGCCATCACTGCACCACACTCGCAGTTTCGCAAACCTTGCGCAGATGTCGCCGTCACACGCACACAATCAATAGCCGAGTGGGTATGGGTATGCAAGATGTGAATACATGTAGCTAGCTAGATGTATTAAATTGTTTCTGGCCTCAGAGCTGTGGTGCCCATTTTCCTTTAGCTTTATGACCCGCACTTCATTTATCCTCTTCGACCTGAGCCTCTTCTACTGATAATCTGTCTCCCTCGTGCTTGCGCTGGGCATCCCACATCCCAGCGTAGATACTATCGCGCTGTCCCACGAGCTCATCGTGAGTGCCACGCTCAGCGATAACACCATCCTGCATGACAATGATCTGGTGTGCGTTGCGAATCTGCAGCCAACGAGATGAGACAATGCATACCTCACGTAAATAAATATTTAAAAAAACGCGAAACGTACCGTCGACAGACGATGAGCGATAACCAGCATAGTCCTATTAGCCTTGAGGCGATTGAGAGCCGCCTGGATCTTCTGCTCCGTGACCGTGTCGAGTGCTGAAGTAGCCTCATCCAGAATGACAAAAGGCGGGTCCTTCAGTAACGTACGCGCAATGGCAACTCGCTGCTTTTCACCGCCGGAAAGCTTTAGTCCACGCTCGCCCACCTTCGTGTTCCATTGATCTGGGAGCTTCATGATAAAATCATAGATGCGAGCGGCCTTGGCGGCATCGACGACCTGGTCAAACGTCGCATTCAGGTTACCATACTTGATGTTGCGGAGAATGGTGTCATTGAAAAGCACAGTATCCTGGGGAACAATACCAATGGCTTGGCGTAGCGACTGCTGCGTTACCGTGGCAATGTTGTGGTGGTTCACTAAAATCTTTCCAGTATTGCATTCGTAAAAGCGGAAGAGCAGTCGTGAAATTGTGGTCTTGCCGGCACCAGTCTCACCAACAAGAGCTGTAGTCGTGCCACGCGGAATGGTGAAGTTTAGGTCCTTGACCCCCGTAGTGGCTGGCTGCGAAGGGTAATGGAAGGACACGTGACGGAACGCCACGTCAATGCCATTCTCCGAATCGTATTTGCAGACGCCGAGCTCTACCGCATCGGGCGAGTCAGAAATATCCGGCTCCACCGAAAGCAACTCACTCAACTTCTTCATGTCGACAACCGAGTTGATCACCATATTGTAGATACCACCCAGGAAAAACAGCGGCGCGAAAAGGTTCGTGAGGTACACGGAGATGGCAACGAAAGCTCCGATATCAATTCTGCGTCCACTGTCCCCACTCACCACATGTGGTGCTGCTAGGGCAAGTGCCCCCAAGACGGTAGCCTGGATGATGATAGCTTGGGTTCCATTCAACACACTAAGCGACGCCTGCACCGATACTGAATAACGCTGGTACTTCTCGATCACCTTGGAGTATTCCTCGACTTCGTGTCGCTCGTTTCCAAAGTACTTGATGGTCTCGTAGTTCAGCAGCGCATCTGTAGCCTTGTCATGGTACTCGTTGTCATGGCGCATCGAAGCCTCGCGGTATTTCTTACGCCAGAGTGTGATTTTAATAGTGACGTAAGCATAAATCACCAACGTGGTGAACGCCACGTAGCTCAGTCCGGCCAGCTCGAAATGCATCGCAAAGATCACGATCACCACGCCAGACTCCGCCAAGGTCGGTATCAGGTACAGGAACACATACGACACAACGCTGTTCGCGGATTCCACTCCACGGTCCATCGAGCGCAACACATCGCCCAGTTTCTTTTGCACGTGCCAGTCGTACGAAAGAGACTGCACGTGCTCATACGTCAGCGTAGCCAGCTCAATATATGCTGTCTGCTTCACCTTGAGGTAAATAAGCGACTGCAGTTCCTTGAATAACTTGGACACGAGCGTCAAAAAGCTGAAAATGGCGATATCTCGAATCGCAACCGCTAGTATCTTTGGCCACCAGCGCGTTTGTGGCTGATGCCATAAAAAGCGGGGCAGCCAGATTCGCCAGCTTGCTGAGAATTAGCACCAGATACGTACTTGCAGCACGCAGCTTGTTGGCAAACCCATGTGGCCAAAAGTATGGCTTTAAAATGTACACGAGCTTCACGAACGAGATCCCGCGAGGCTTCGCAGGGTCCGTCGACTTGTCAGCAGCCACTTGGGGCAGCGCTTCACTCTCTGCTGGCGCTGGAGTCCGGATCGAGTCTAGTAAGTAGCTCAAGTTGACTACTTCGAGTACAGTGAAGATCAATGGCAGCGAGTTGGCCACATTAGCGTCCACTAGAGCCTGTTTCTCCTCATCCAGACGCGAAATAGCGTCCAACTTGAAAGCGTCCACCGCCAAGACACCCAGAAAGGCAAGGCAGAAAACATTGACGAGCCACGTGACCGCGCGTGCGTCAGGCCAACGCGTCGCCAGCAGGAACAACACGCTCTTGATCAACGTGGCCCAAACGGGCAGCCCCCAGAAGCGCCATTGAGGCTGTTGCACGTCCAGTAGCCACCCTAGTCGCGTGAAGGCTGAGCCTCCGAGACTCAAGCTGCAGACTACGAGTAGACTGGCCAAGTCCCAGGCTAGCAGTAGCAATAGACTGAACTGCATACAAAGCATTTGACGCTGGGCCGACTTGCGTCTCCGCTTCGGGGACAGCGGATCTCCACTTCTGCTGTCGTCGTCCGCATCGTCGTCCCGCCAACGCGAGAACGTGTTTTTCTTCTCCTTAGCATCCACACGCTCTGTCGTCTTGCCCAACAACGGGGCCGCTTCCTGCGACGTCATACTGATGCACACGTCACTAAGATGGAAACTGAAGCGCCGGCAGTTAGACCAAAGTCCGCCATAACTGATGGATCGCGTTTCGACCAATGAGACATCTCCAATCATGATTGCCACTTTGTTGAACGTAACATTAAAAATGCTTTTTATGCTTTTTTATTGCTTTTTAAAGCT
>JAANHX010000376.1:0-55449 GCA_011320135.1 Phytophthora betacei
GGTGGCGTGGTCTCTAGGGGCGGCTATAAACGCCGCCTCTCCGTCCGACATTGCTGGTGGGGCGATATTCAGAGCAATGTGCTGACTATGTGGTTTATTTCTTTGTTGTAGACCCGATGGCCAGAAGAAGGCGTACGTTCGCCTGACCGCTGACTACGACGCTCTGGACGTGGCCAACCGCATTGGCGTGATCTAAGCTGTCTAGTTTGACTAGGTAGTGTGTTCGGTCTAGCCGTACTGCGAGGGATCGCTCTTTGCCATCATCTTGAAGAAATAATTAATACATGGTCATCGCACTCTCGCTGAAAGGCTGAGGGAGCGGGCCTTTGTATGCTTATACTTCGCTTTTACCGTTGTGGTGAGGTGGGGAAATGTTGTTTAACTCCAACAGTGGTGAGACTGTATCGACATCTATACACGGTTAAGACAGAAGAGAATCAAGTTGTGTAGTTCTATTCCACTAGTCAGCTGTGCACAAAACACAGCTATCGCCATCAACACGGTCAATTGTGACTCGCTCGACAGCAGAGATCGAGCGGTGATATCGCCTTCTAAAGCCGTTTCCCAGCTCATTGGAAGATCTTTATTGTACTGTCCGCTCCGCCAGTCGCGATGAAGTTGCGCGACGGGTGGTAAGTCACTGAATGCACGGCTTCGCCCATCTTCGGCCGGTGTGCCTGCACCCACACGAATAAACAGTGTCAATCGCTACAAGCCAAAACACTTAAAGGTCGTATATCACACCCACCGTTGCTCAAATACGCAATGTCTGTCCCCAACCGACCAGACACGCAACGAGCCGTCATGACCTGTAAGCGTCGTGCAAGAAGCAGTTAGCGAATGAAAGCGGCAAGCATAGCAGCAAGCAGTCACACATACCTCCGGAAGCAAGATACAACCCCGCTGCGTCGATTGAAAGCGATGTAACAGAATCCTGGTGAGCAGTAAGAGAGCCGACGCACTCGCCTGTGATATCATCACATATACTTGTTAGACTCCAGCAAGCCCCACCAGCACTCTCGTCACACCAGTCTTACTGCTCGCATGTCGTACAACCGAATTTTTCGGTCTTGGTGAGCTGCAATAGCGATTGGCATCGTTGGGTGCACATTCAGCTGCAACGCGCCAAAAATACCGTGAGTTGCTAACAGAGCTGAGCTAAGCATATACTACCAGAGCGCGTACCTTATTCACTTGGCCTCCTCGTCCCGTCGTGTCAACGTCAATTGCACGTGTCAACTGAATAACTCGCTCAGTAGCATAGTCGAACTGGGCGATGGATCCATTCGTATACCCAACCACACACGTCTTCGGATCCGTAAGCATCGCGTGCACTGACGTCGGCATCAAAGATCCACTAATGTTTGGACCTGATAAAAGAAATCATCAATTAGATATTGGCTTGAAACGGCGCGTGCTTGAAACTTAGGGCTTACCGGTCCCGTTTGTGTTGGTCTTGCTGGCGCATCGAAGTTCACCCTGGAGCGTAAGCTCTATCGTATCGAATGAAAGAAGTTTGAGCACGTTAAAACCCCTATCGAAACATGGTGCATGTACAACCTCGCATACCTGACATAACTCCCCATGTTCGGACAGCGCCGTCAGCCCCAGCCGAGAATAACGTGTTTGAAAGGGGGTGTGCGTGAAGGTCCCAGATTGCATCGTCGTGAGCATCCTTAATCGAATGCATTTTCATGCCCTCATACTCCTGGTACGTGTATGGCTCGGGCTTATCCGTTTCTGTGCCCGGCAACTGGAATAGGTGCAGCGCTCCATCGCGACCCGCCGATACGAATGATCCTGCTCGGCCAGGTGGACAATCGGAGTTTTCCGCGCTAAACACAGCCAAAGCCAATACGCTCTTTGTGTGCGTCCGCATAGTCACAAGCGAGTCCACCTCGGTTGCTCGCTGCGATGGAGGACCATTAGCGACACTGGACAAATTCCACACCTTCACTGTACAGTCCTCACTACCCGACACCAACAACGGCTCCGTTGGGTGGAATGCAAGCGCTCGCACTCCATCCTGCAGACAACATAGAAAAATACACACATATTTCTGAGAATATTGTACGGCACTAGACGCAATAAGTGTCGTACCATGTGCCCTGACAGCTTCAGCTTCAACTTGTGTGCTCGATAGGACCCTTTGGGTGCAACCGGGATCACTGCTGGCTTCAACGACTTCGTCGTCTCATAGTACCTGTTAGACACCCAGCAAAAATATCACTTAATAAGCTGAAGCAGCGCAAAGCATTTTCCACCGACGCACGTACGCTCAACGCGTTCCACCTCCCGTCCGGATCCCGAGGCTGATCTGTTCATCTCGCGTTCCACCTCACGTCCTGATCCTGACCGCTGACCTATTCATCTCACGCTCCACTTCCCGTCCGGACACAGTCCTGTTCGTCTCGCGCTCGGGTTCTCGTCCCGACGCCGTCCTGGACATCATGCGCGGCCGCGAGATTTCCATGCCCTTACCCTGTGAGTTCTTGGGGGTGCTGGATGCGCTCTTGTTTCTTGATATCTGTTCTACAAATGTTGTAAGCCCTGGGGCTGCCGGCGGGCGACGGCGCGGGTGATGGCTGCTCGATGGTGCGTCCAGACTTGGAGCGCGTGACCGTCACGCCGCGCGAGATCTCAGTACTTTCGGTGCTTGGTTTGGTAGAGGATCCTCCCGTGCTAGAAACTGCAGCCGGAGACGCCAAGTAGCGGCCACGTTCCTGTCTCAATGCGAACTCGAGCATCTTGACGCGTAGCATTGCATCCTTGTAGGCCTGTTCCTGCTCGCTTCGTTGATCCTCAAGCTCGCGTACCTGCGCCTGCAACTTTCTGGCGCTCCTCATTCCAGTGTGTCTCGTCACTAGCAACGCTCGCAAACTGCCGCTGCAGGTTAGCGCAGCGCTGCGTCCACGCTCTCCATGCTCCTCCGCTAAGGGACGTCCAGGGTTTCTCCCCCTCTTCCACTGGAAGTTCCAGGCTCGCCTGCTTGTGCTAACGCCACATAAAACTAACCATTAAACCCCAGAACCTCGCTCGGTTCTTGAAGTGAGCAACTTCACTTTTACATGTTATGACACCGAATGTGTATCTTACATCGCATGCACACCACCACAAACACTCTGCGAATTCCGCATCGGCGGGCGCCATGTTCGAGACGCTGGTGACGGGGCTGCTGACCAGCGCGCTCGGAAACTACATCGATCCTAAATGTTTCAGCAGTGACAAAATCAACGTGGCAGTGTGGTCGGGCTACGTGGTGCTGACGGAGCTGGAGGTGAAGCCCGATGTTGTGGCGGATCTGCCTGCTATCAAGCTCGTACGTGGTCTCGTCGGCTCCATCGAGCTAAAGATCCCGTGGAACCGGCTACAGTCCGACTCGGTGGTGGCCACGGTGGACGATGTGTACTTGCTGCTGCGCACGGAGGAGGATATCGACGCCGTGATGCGACAGATGGACGAGTTCACGCTCAAGAAGAAGGTACTCGAGGAGCTCTACGCACAGGCCAAGCAGCAGGAACAGACGGCCGATGGATCTGACACAGACAGAAGCGAGGACGGATTCGCTGCCAGATTAGTCAATAAGATCATTGATAACTTGGAGCTGCACATTCGCCGTATCCATATTCGAGTGGAGGACCACAGCTCGGGGGAGCATCCGTTCGCCCTGGGACTCACGATTGAGTCAGTACACGTGCAGTCGACAAATTCAAACTGGCAACCGTCGTACGTGGACTCGTCCAAGAGCAACGAGCCGCGGATTTTCAAAATTGTGGAGCTCAATCACTTGAGCGTGTACTGCGATCCGGACTGTGAACTGCAGCGCGACCACAAAATCGACTTTGAGACGTGCTCGGCGGGAAGCGTTTTCCAGTGCATTTAGCCGCTCGATCCCGAAGCGGTTTGATGACAGACACTATCATCATATGCAGCTGTACCCGGCTCCACAACAGCACCACTTTATACTGAAGCCCATTGATGCCAGTGCGAGGCTGATTGTGAACCGCGACGTGTTCGATGCAAATGTACCGAAGTTTGAGGTCGATGTGAATGTTTCTGAAGTGGCTTTTCGATTGGAGGAGTCGCAGTACTGCGATATGCTGTACCTGGCGTCTGCACTGCAGATTCCCGACCACTACACGAAGTACCAGCGGTATCGGAAGTTTAGGCCGCAGGCAGCAGTGTTTGATGAGCCTGTAGAATGGTGGAAGTACGCGATCACTTCAGTTATGGAAGACAGGAAAATGAAGAAGCAACAGTGGGCCTGGGGCTTTATGAAGGATCGGCGTGAGGATCGAAAGCACTACGTGAGTTTATGGCAGCAAAAATCACGTCACTTATTGGAGCTGGCAGACGTGGATTATGTTATTTCAGACAGTGAAGACAACGATGACGATAAAAGTGGAGATACGATGGAGGAAGGCGAGGAAAGGGCTGAGTCTACCTCAAACCTGCCAAAGCTGTCGTCTTTTGAGATTGACTCAGGGCTGGAAAAGATTGAACGGCGTCGGAGTGTGGGAGATTTGTTGTTTTTTCGTTACTTAGCCGATCTCGAGGTCCGAAAATTCCAAGCCTTGAGTGCCACTGCTGTTCGACGCCGGTTGCCAACGCCTCCGACGCACAAACCTCAAGGATTTTCGGATACCGACTCGGTAGATACGGAATTCACCGAGTCTAGTGTGCCGGCCGAGGTTCGGTATCGATCATGGGGTGCGTGGATGTTTGGGTGGACGTCGAAGTTGGCTACGCCTTCTGCAGACGGAGACTCAGGCCAAACACCCCAACGGATTATCCCTGAAGTGGAGCTTCGAGAATTGTTCAAGATATTAGAAGAGCCTTCGCGGCGTTCGAAGAAGCGGAATGCACAAGCATCGTGATCTGGGTGGGCAGGATGATGCTTTTGAAAGTGAGTCTCAGATGGAACTCAGCGAGCTTTATCGAATCACTGTGACTTTGCAGCGTGGATCTCTCACCCTAGCAAGTGACCCAGAAACAAATACAACGCTGCTCCGCGATGACCCAAGCTACGGGCGAAAGTACGCTCCTACTGACTTCCTACTTGGGACTTTTTCTCAGTTGCAAGTGGCTGCAGTGGCGAAGGATGAAACAGTGGTTGTGGATGTGTCATTGCAATCTATTGAGGCATTCGATGAAAGCGCAGAAAGCTCAGCATTTTCTCGCCTTCTTAGTAGAAAGCAGATCATTCACTCGACTGGCGATGGAGACGACGTCAACGTTAGCAAACTGTCTGGTGTTGTATTCCTGATGAGTATTGAGATAAATCCGCCAAATTCTAGCGCAGATGCTTCATTGTTTATTCATATGGAGCCTCTGGAAATCGTCTTGTCACCCACAGCACGGTGCTGGGGCCGCTTGACGAAGTTTATGGACACTCCTGCGGGCTTGGAATTATGGGAAGAGCTAGAAGTCGCGTCATTCAATGACATCGTCAATTTTAAGACTCGGACCGAAGCTAAACTGGATTACGTGATGGAGAATCGAATTGCACTCGCCGTGGACCTCCGTATTCAGGCACCAGTCATCATTATCCCGGAGAGTGACACCGACTTTAACTGTGCTCGTCTCGTGGTTGATCTAGGACGAATTAATTTTCGGACCGATCGTCTTGGTCAAATGGACAGTGAGCGTGTGAACATGAGCTCGACTGGTGGCCCGCCATCGAGTAGGTCGGGATCAGGATCCCTAACACTCCACAGTCCATCTCAGTTCCGAGGTGTAAACTCGAACACGTCATTTGTCCAGCAGTTATATGATGAAGCGGAGAGGGGAGAGGGAGCTATTCGCTGGAAGGAGGAGTTTTACGACAAATTCAGCCTATCTGTGGCTAACATTCACGTGTTGTTGATTCCTCATGGAAAGACGAGTCGAGCTCAAGACAGTGATGCTGGAAGCAGCGGAATCAACTATCCATCGGCTTCCCTTCCGCCGTATCTTGCGAATATTTATGATGAGGAGCAAGAGTACGAGTTAGTTGAGCGCTTCAACATCAACGTCACCGTTCGAATGTCAATTCTGCCGCTTGATGCGACCCTGACACGATTTTACGTCCATGCAGACCTCCCAGCGTTAACGTTCAATTTGTCTCTCGAAAAGTACTTCCAGTTGGTAACTCTGACTGATCGCTTCAGCTTGGCAAACGCTGAGCTACCGAAAAAGTCACAGAAGTTCTCGGATGGAGGGTTGTATTCGCTAGATGAAGTTTATGGAAATGCTCATGCGGGTATGTTAAATCCGGACGACAGATATGAGGCCATGAGAAGTGGGAGTTATCTCAGCACGTCAGCACTAAAGCAGTTCGTGCTCAATGATACCGAAAGCTCCCCGCCATCTGTTACAGGTGCATCGCCTGGTGATGCAAGAGACTCGGACGAAAATTCGAGCGTTGAAAGTGACGACACGTGGTTTAGCATCACTAGTGGCAACCTGGATCAAAATGCTTTCGCGTTAAACGATGGCGCAGACGAACTGGAACCAAGACTTTCTATGTCTGATATCACTGATTCTACTGCGACTGACCATAGTATCAGCAGCGTTTCTTCACGATCAGAGAGGAGAAGTCGAAAGAGACCTCGGCCAGATATGCCTGGCGGAACAACGAAGCTTCTCGATCGACGATTAATGGTGTGCTCCTTCACTATTCCTCTGATATCGGTGGAGCTGAAGAAGCCTCGGTCTTCTGCAGTGTCTTCGTATGCTTCCTACCGCTACGATACGAGTGATTTTGATGATGATCCTACCGACAATGGTTCCATTCTGGTGAAGCTGCAAGGTTTTCGAATCCGGGTTGGCCAAAAGACTTTGTCAACCCAATTGAACATGAGCTTGATGTCGCTTGAGGTTGAAGACTTTATTGATGCTACTGGTCGGTCAACACAGTATTTGCTGTTCTCGTGTCCGACGATTGCTGCTCCGTTTTCGATAAAAGCACCGTTGCGCCGAGGTGGGAAGTTTCCTGGTTACTCTACCCAACGCCGGCGACCAACAAGGCAACGAGAACGAGTAATTTCTTTCCGACCTGGTGGCACGAAAGGAAGCGATGGGTCGCGATCGGGAGCACCAGAGACGTTGTTAGAACTTGGCTTCAGCTCCGTAAACGATCAAAAGAGCGGTAAAGAGGTACTCCGGGACGTGGATGTTCAACTCGGCTCGGTGCAATTCAACTTCGACCAGTCATACGTCTGCTCACTATTGGATTTGTTCGAGGAATCATCTTCTCAACTTGCTCTGGTTCCTGTATCTTCTCGAGGCGGTGTCGGTGTCGGTGATATTGGCCCAGATGACGGTGTTCCGCCTCCTTTCGAGCTCACACCAACTATTAAGCAAGAGTACCCGATGTCGGTAAACCTGACGGAGTCTGTTCGTGCAGATCTGGAGCTGGCCAGAAAGAATCTGTTTGAGCAGCGACCGAATGATCGTGAATCACCCACGCTGGACGGTGGAAGAAACCGTGCTCCTGTCGCGCTGAAACTGGGTGTCCGACTCCACTCAGTTTCTGTATGCTTCTCCGATCGTGGAGAATCTGTAGCGTCCGTTGCGGTTCTTGATTCCCGAGTTCAGGTTGGCACAGGGGAGGCGAGTCAGATAAATGTGTCGTGTTTGATCGGCGATGTGAAAGTGTTTGATCTATCCTCAAAGAAGCTTCAAGATGATGATTTTGGGATCAGTGGCGCTGCAATGCGCGGGTTTGAGACCTCATCATCAGACTACATAGAGATATTTGGATTGGATACTTCTGCGGTGTTTTCGACGGATGAAACGAGTCCTCTGTTGAGCGTCGAGTGCTCAATCTCTGCAGAGACGGAACCGAAGTCAGTGAACATTGCGGAGGGCGACCACCATGATAAATCCAGCCTTTGCTTGTCAGTGCAACCTGTTCGTCTGCTAGCACAACCCGAATTTGTGGAAAGTCTTGCAAACTATGTTGTTGATGGACCCCTCCGAACCCGCTTTCAACCGAAGCATGCTGATTTGGGAGAAGAACGCGAGCATAAGCGCACAGTCTCGTTGGGCTCCGAGTTTCAGTTAGCTCCACGTTTTTCTCCGGTTTCTGATCAGCCGCCAGGTAGTGTGACTCCGTTTTTTGATGCCGTGGATGCCTCGAACCGGGAAGCTAGACAATTCAACTTTGAAGCGTCAAGTCCAGACACCCCTCTGCGTGGTGATGATGGCGAAGGCGACGATGCCGACAAGCGAAGCAACCACTGCAATGATTCTGCAGAGGGAAACGGCGTGGCGTTTATCCTTGCCGGCATTCTTGACAACTATGACCTGGACATCAAGCTCTTTCACCCGCATATTGTCCTTCCCTCGACTCATATACAAGTGTCGCTGCAATCGCAGCCGTACCGAGGTATCGTATTAGACTTCGGGACGATAGCAATAACATTGCGGCGGGAAGTGTCTGAAGCTTTACGTGGGGCTCCTGAACGTGCACCGTACCAAGCCACTGTTGCTGTTAACAGCTTACAGATTACCTCCCTTGCGGACCAAACTGCAATCCTTGACCGATCGGGCTTCCAAGTGCGATGCAATGTTCCTGCGCTGGCGCTGGAAAAGAATCTTGACGATGGAGAACACAGAAGCGCCGCTGGAGGTATTGCTGTAGATGTGAATGTTTACCCTGTCTGCATCAATGTCAGCGAAACGAATGTGCAGTTGACGCTGGAAGTCTTTTACGAAGCGATTATTCCGGTGTTTGATACCGTGCAAGGAGTACTTCATCAGATTGAAAGCTCTGAGGCCGCGTCGACGGTAGACACAACTAGTCTACCCGAAGGCCTGCAAGGAGAAGATAGTGTTTTGGAATCTGCGGCTGTTGATTCGGCGAAATGGGGGCAACTAACAGTTGACTTCTTTCTTGAAGAATTCAAGGTTGCTCTTATCTCGTATTCGGAGGCGCCTCACCAATTTGAGACGTGGATGAAAAGTGTACTTGATATCCCTGACGAGATATCGTCACGTGAGAGCAGTGGTGGAGCTTCATCTGCAACTCTGGGACGCGCGTATCCGCAGCATTTTATGGGGCGGCGAGGGAGTTTTCCGAACGAGATTCCGTGTTGTGTGATTGGTGAGCTTGCTTTGGTTGCGTTCGGGGCAAACGTGACTCTGAGTTTGAAGGATACTCCCTTGGACAACAGCGAAGCACAGGTTCAATGTGAATTTTCTTTACAAGAAGCTGTCATCCGTGACAAAATTGCTGATTCCAAGGTACGTGATAAATGAGCGTGTGTATCTATTCCTACCGAGGTGTTTAATGCTAACGTTGTCCTATTTGTAGGAGTTCTTGACTCACTTATTTGGGCCTGTCCCTGGAGATAGTTTGGAACGCACAGATTCTCGTACTTCTATTGCGTCTGATAACTCTTCGTTTTCGTTTTTACCGCGGGATGAAGTGTTTCCAGCATTACTCCACCCTTCAGCGTCGCAATTGTCAAGGCTAGACGTATCGTCATCGCAACTGAGTGGGCGATTACTGAGCAAACAGTGCGATGCAGGTGAGAGCGGATCTGCTGTCACGATGAATTCCTTGGAACTATCTGTATCGTCGGCGCGCTTCGTTCTTCTTCCGCGAACAATGCTCCGACTGGAGCACTTTGTGCTTGACGTGTTCTTGGCGGTTAACAAGAAATGGAGCGAACTGGAGCTGCAACGAGATGAGGCAATGGCTAATAATCCTAGAGTTGGGAATGCTGCATTCGGTGATGCTGAGCCTGAGGATAACCGAGGGCAGGAAACGCGCTTTTCTGTGCCCCCCCTCCGACCAAGAACTGACAGCATAACTGAGTCGCTGAAAGACGATCTCAATGCAGTTCGATCTGCATTTATGTCTCCGTTGCAGCGCATGTTGAGTTCGACCAGCGCGAAAGATGGCCGCCCACCTGAAAGTTTCACATCTCGTGTGATTGCAGAGGAAACAGGATGCGCAACGTCTGTAGCTTCGAAAACGGCTCCTTTATCGGCGGACAAAACACACGAAGGAAAGCGGCTTGTGATCCCGCAATGGAAAGTTGATGCACGATTCTCAAATTTGCAGCTATGGTTGGTATCAACGGATCGCAAGACAGACGTGGCTGGATGTGTGCTTTCCAGTGCATTTGTCGCTAAGTTTGACAGCGCGCTTGAAGGAGGTGAATTATCGAGCTCTTCGGAAACTTGTGACCTTGTGGCGGCGTCAGTTCGGTTAAACAAAGTAGAGGTACTGGTTGGCTCGCCGGCGGCCAGCGATGCCGATCAACTGAAGCCAACGCATCACACAGGAACGCTGGTCGAGAGCTTCGAAGTCGATGTGCAATTCGCTCTTCACCAGTGCTTTCGACCTACACTTGAAGAGGCCATCGACCCGGAGAGCAATGATGAAAACGCTGGCTCGAAGAGTGGAGGCGTGGAAACCGAAGATGAGGCAATCGAGACTAGCGATGATGATATCAAAGCAGGGTTGGCAACGCCTATCGACAAAACTGACAGCACGGCGGTAGATTTGCCGGAACTATTTCTTCGAGACGTTCCATCAGAGTGGCATCAGTGGATTCTTATTGAGCCGACTGTGCGTATTGACCAGATCAGTTCACATATTGCGTACCGAGACCTACCGCTGTTGTTGAAGATTGCTGCGAGCTTGACCAGTATGCTGGGTGCAGAGAAAAAGATTCGCAATACTTTCATCGCGCGACTGAAAGCAGCGTCGGATGACCTCGACTGGCCCGATTTACCGGATGCGACAGGGGATTATTCTGAATATGCTCACTACTTCGGTGCCGATGACATGAGCGATTCTCAAACAGCCGGAGAAGATGCTTTCTCTGTGGCCCAGCATGATGTACTTACACGCGCGTCGATAGTTGCGGGAGGTATTCAATTCCGATTGATTAACAACATCGTAGACCAGGCGTCACCAGTTGTCGAGCTCAACTCGAAGGATATTGAGTTTCTCCTCCGAGTAGAGTCAAACTCGATGACAGAAGTCATCGCGTGTTGCAAAGCTGAAGCGAAGTACCAAAATCTGCGTCTTGTAACGATGGAGCCACTTGTAGAACCTTGGAGCGTTAAGATGGCGCTTTCCCAGCAACAATTACGCATACGCAGTTTGGACGATAAGGAGCTGCTAACACAGTCACCTTGGAAGCTGGACATTTCATCGGATGTATTTCTTCAACTGAATTTGACTGATGCGCTGATTGCCAATCTGGTGGCTGCGGACCGAGCTTGGCGATGGGTTGTCAACGCTGGTGGCGATTCACGCGAAATGACCGAGTATTCCACGTACTGGATCCGAAACAATACTGGAATGCCTTTACGCTATTGGGGTGCGTCATGCAACGAACATTTTATCGCTCCTGGTCAAGAGGAGCCACTCCGTTTCAACAAACTGGAACCGGACAACGAAACAAGAGAAGGTAGCAGAAAACGCCGAAAAGGTGCGCGACGCAATCCGCACGTTAGCGAGCGCCAGCTCTTTATTGCCGTCGAGGAGGAGTATCCAAGCGACAGCTTGTCCAATATTTCAAGGAAATGGCAAAGTGAAGCACCTATTCCAGTTGACCAAGTTGATTCGCGTATGTATGCTCTAGTGGACTTCGAAGCGGATTTTACGGCAACTCGAATGAGGAAGTGTGAGTGCGTCATTGACGTGCTTGTTGAGCGTGGATGCAAATATTTTGTGGTGCGCTCGACACTGAATTTGGAGAACCAAACGTCTTCCGACCTAGAAGTCGAGTTTGTTCCTCCTCAGCGCCGTTCGCTGAGAGGAGGGGTTACCTCACAAGGGATTACTTTGCCGATCTGGAAGAAGGTGGTCAAGGCTTCGTCTGTTGTTCCTGTTCCGGTGCATATTGTGTCATCCGGTGAAGGATACGTGATGGTGCGTCCTCCAGAGGTCAAGGCGACCGATGGTGGAGAAGGCAGCGGATTACTGCCAAAGGCCTACGCTAAAGAACGGGTGCAACTCCCGCTATTCGACCGAGGGAGCTCTTCTGCTAACGAGACCATGACGCAGATGGAAACCGATGAATCTGGTCAAGCTCAGTGCACGATCAAATTTCGACGATTGTATAGCGATCGCCCTGTGCGTCCATTCATGATGAACGTGTGCCTCTCTAACGTGAGTAGTGCACTGTACCACCGAACGCTGTCTTTCCACCCGCCGCTGATCGTGCATAATCTAACAGCCGGGCCGCTAGATTTCTGCTTGGCAACTCCAAATGATTGGTCGCCTGCAGTGGAAGCTGTGACGCTGACGAACGCTGCAATGAACGCCGGATGGGAAACTCGCGAGCAGCGTCTGCGTGAGCGAGGAACTATCAACGTTGCCGATTCGCTAATTTGGCACGTGTCGAGTGAGGAAACGCCTCTCGAACTGAGTGTCCGAATGAAGGGATTCGACTGGAGCGAGCCGCTCGAGCTCGTGGAAGATTTAGGCGATGTTGTCCGGATCAAGATGAAAGATCTCGTGAGTGACGCACACCTTTATATTACTGCAGAAATTCGGATGAGCAGAGGTCACTGTCGTGAGCTGTTCCTATATGTGCCTTACTGGATTGTCAACCTGACGGGCCTGAAACTGGAATACGAATATGAGGAAGAACGGATGGGCCGCGAGCACTCTACCGCGTACGTCCACTACTTTTGACAATTACTATGCTGATTGATGACTAACTTCTATCTATGTGATTAGTTTGCTGGCAGGGCAGAAGCGACTAGATCGTGACGAGATTCTACTGAAAGAGAACCAAAGAGCCAAGGCGACCCGGCGAGATCGCAATCCTCATCTTCTTGGCCCTGTTCCAAGTGAAGACGGTGATGAGGTGCGGAACTATGCGCAACAAACTGGTCGCAGTGCTTCTCGTGAGAATGAGAACAAAAGACGACATCCGAGACTTCTGCCAAGTGTGCCTCCTGTAAAGGGCTTGCTGGATCTTCTCCCGAAGACCATCGAGTATGATCCACGTAGTCTTGGGCAACTGGAAGTTCTGCAAACGTGCCATTCCGACTACACGATGGACCGTGGTTGCGTCCGTTTACGAGTCAGCAACGAAAGAGATGCTGCGGCTTTGGATGCGAGAAAGGAGAGTGGACAACGGAAATGGTCTGACCCCTTTGTGTTGGACCAAGCGGGTACGATTGGTGAGATTCAAGCAGATGACTTCGGAGCAAACAAAAGGTTTAGCATCGGCTACTCGATAACTCCAGCAAAGGGCGTGTATTCACGAACAAAGGTAATCATGCTGACGCCGCGGTTCATGCTGATCAACACGATGGGTAGTGCAGTCGAGGTGTGTCATTCGTCGTCTAAGATGATGACTCCATCGGTGATTGACATGGCCAATGCCAGTGGCTCCATGCCGAACTCCCGAGTGATGTCTCCTGTAAATCCTGTAGTCCAGCTAGAAGCTGGAGCGTTTGCCGACTTCCACTGGACACTTCGCTTCGCCAAGACGCGCACGATTCGTTGTCGCTTTGCAGAATATGGCTGGTCATGGAGTGGTGCCGTTCCTTTAGTGGAGTCTGGCGAATACGCTGTTCGTATGCGTCACGAGTCGACCCGGGAAAGCAAACTTGTGCGCGTTACCCTGAAGCTAGACTCATCGTGTATATGCGTGTACTTCCGAGAAGAACGTACGTCTGCGCCGCCGTATCGAGTGGAAAACTATTCGTTGGAAACGCTTCGAACGCACCAACACCGTGTGCGCCGCAGTGAGATTTTATTGCCTCACCACAGCCTGGATTATGCGTGGGACGAACCTACCGAAGAACGTTTGCTTGTCGTCGATATGCTTCCGTCAGCAGCTGGCGACAACAGTCGGCCTTTGCGCATTGGAAGCTTCGACCTGGATAAAATCCAGCGTTACTCTGATGCACTTGGCGGCACTCTGGGCATTGAGATCTCCACGGATGGACCAACTCGCGTGCTACGTTTCACTGATACGCGATTACGTGGGGAGAAGGCTGCACCAGCCAATACCCAAGTGTCTAACGATCAGTCAGCAAAGACTGAAGCGACTGAGAGCAGCGCCCTGCAGCTACTTCAACGCTTTGTTACAGCTCCTACCATTCAGGCAGCGCTACGCCTGCAAGGTGTTGGTCTTTCGATCGTCGACAGTGTTCCAAAAGAGCTGGTGTACATGTCGGTCTCTGGAATTGCACTAGAGGTTCTTGTCTCTGAAGTTGAACGGAACAACAACGGGGCATCTATCGCAGGAAGCGCTGCGTCGTTGTCACGGCTCGAGCGCGAGACCCAGCCACGAATTCTTGCATGCTGCCTTGAGGTGAACGACGTCCAAGTTGACAACCAGCTGCAAGTAACTCCGTATCCTGTGCTTCTTCGCTTCTCGAATCCAAGCGGTAGATCTCGAATTGTGAATGGACAAACGGTAAACATTCCTGTGCTTCAGGTGGGCCTCGTGAAGCACGACGAGTATGCCGGCATCGAATTTATCAGGCATTTCAGCGTCAGTGTTTTGCCGGTGCACATTCGCGTGGACGGTGCGCTGCTCTATCAGATACTCCCACTTTTGGTGCACGCCAAAATTCATGGCAGCAGCGGAAATGCAGACGCGGCGGCCAAAAAGCGAGCTGTTGTGTTGATGAACGGCGTCAGTAGCAACGACCAGACCACTCGAGCTGCGCACAGCCATTTGCTACTAAATGACTTCAATTCCAGTCTGGAAATACCGGTGAAGGTGCTCGAGGTAGCCCAGAAAGACGGCACCACGTCGGCGGGACCTACTTCTGGACCGACAACGCCTACGATGAAAATGATTACGCGCAGAAACAGCGCTCAGCAGCAACAGCAACTGATCAGCCCACGTCATAATCACCACACGGCTTTGGCTGCGGAGATCCAGCGCTACACGGCTGTCAAGTACGGGACTCTTGGTGCTCTTGCTGCGAAGGAAGAGCAGACAAAGCTTTACTTCGAAGAGTTCCACATCGACCCCATTCGTGCTACAGTCAGTTTTTCGTTTGGTGACAGTGCCGGTGCCATTGTGGACGGCCACTCGTCGTCACTGTCACATGCTGCAGCATTGACCGATTCATCGTTGTCGCGAGAATCTTCTGTGATCACGGTTGGCCCTCTTCGGCTCATTTTGAATGCTATTGGAACAAGTCTGACTAAGATCGCGAACGCCCCGTTCCAGCTGAAGGCGCTGCACATTCACAATTCCTTTGTCCAGCCCGATGCGTTGGCTACACGATTGGCGTCGCATTACCAGAGTGAGGCGCTGCGTCAGGCTTATGTCATCCTGGGAAGCGTTGACGTGCTAGGCAACCCAATGATCGCATGGAAGAATTTGCGCAGTGGCTTCCAGGACTTCATCTCGGAGCCAGCGCATGGGCTTTCACAGCGAAGCCCACAGGCATTCGCTTTCGGCGTGGGACGTGGTTCACTGTCGCTTGTGCGTGCGTCCGTGTACACCTTCCTGGATTTTAACACGCGTATTCTGACGGCCTTTTCGCTAGGTCTGTCAGAGGCTTGTTTGAAGCTGGACGACTACACTGGTTACCCCGCAACACGGCATATCTTCCAGGGTCTCGTGCAAGGTGTCTCAGGAGTCGTGGTGGCTCCAATTCACTCGTTTGAGGTCAACGGCGCTCGTGGTGTGTTTCCTGGCCTGATGGCGGGTGCATTCGGTCTCGTGCTTAAGCCGCTTCTTGGCTTCTCTCTGGCGACAGCAACGACCGCGGCAACTCTACGCGATGCCATTGATCCGAACACCAAGGCTCTACTTGTACGTGTCCGGCCGCCACGCCACATCGATCTGCGGACGAAGCGACTTAAAGTCTATTCGTATGTGGAGTCGTTGGGTGAGGAGATCGTGGGCAAGATCCGCGGCGGTCGGTATCGTGCAGATGGATATCTGGGGCATGTCGACCTCAAGGCGACTCACCAGTGCTTTTTGGTAACTCGTAAGCGGATCTTGTTCCTCAATGTGAAGGGCACAGCTTCCGCCCAAACGACCAAGTACGAAGTGGAGTGGGAACTGTTAGCTGAAGAAGTGGTGATGGTGGATTGCTCCAGGACGCCAGACGAACAGATTGTTACCATTTATTACATGGAAGACGAGTTCCGCACAGCAAGTGGTGCGGGGAGAAGTGCATCTGCAGCAAACGGATCTAATGCCATGACCACCAGCCGTCGACGGACAACAGGTACACCACGTGGAATGTTTTTGCAGAAGCACGAGGTGGCGCTGCCGGACACGAAGGTTCTGTTTGTTCGGGCCATGTTGCAGCAGCAGGAGCGCTCCTTGCTGACGAAGATGAATAGCAACACGAGGGATGGCTCACCACACCATGCGCCTGCAGTGGCTAGGACAAGCTCGATAGAGTTGAACACACCGTGGCAGCCTCAACACTCGTATATGCCGTTGGAGTACCCGATTTTCCGTCTGCCGCCATCACTGCACCACACTCGCAGTTTCGCAAACCTTGCGCAGATGTCGCCGTCACACACACACAATCAATAGCCGAGTGGGTATAGGTATGCAAGATGTGAATACATGTAGCTAGCTAGATGTATTTAATTGTTTCTGGCATCAGAGCTGTGCAGTCCATTTTCCTTAAGCTTTATGACCCGCACTTCATTTATCCTCTTCGACCTGAGCCTCTTCTACTGATAATCTGTCTCCCTCGTGCTTGCGCTGGGCATCCCACATCCCAGCGTAGATACTATCGCGCTGTCCCACGAGCTCATCGTGAGTGCCACGCTCAGCGATAACACCATCCTGCATGACAATGATCTGGTGTGCGTTGCGAATCTGCAGCCAACAAGATGAGTCAATGCATACCTCACGTAAATAAATATTAAAAAAACGCGCAACGTACCGTGGACAGACGATGAGCGATAACCAGCATAGTCCGATTAGCCTTAAGGCGATTGAGAGCCGCCTGGATCTCCTGCTCCGTGACCGTGTCGAGTGCTGAAGTAGCCTCATCCAGAATGACAAAAGGCGGGTCCTTCAGTAACGTACGCGCAATGGCAACTCGCTGCTTTTCACCGCCGGAAAGCTTTAGTCCACGCTCGCCCACCTTCGTGTTCCATTGATCTGGGAGCTTCATGATAAAATCATAGATGCGAGCGGCCTTGGCGGCGTCGACGACCTGGTCAAACGTCGCATTTAGGTTACCATACTTGATGTTGCGGAGAATGGTGTCATTGAAAAGCACAGTATCCTGGGGAACAATACCAATGGCTTGGCGTAGCGACTGCTGCGTTACCGTGGCAATGTTGTGGCGGTTCACTAAAATCTTTCCAGTATTGCATTCGTAAAAGCGGAAGAGCAGTCGTGAAATTGTGGTCTTGCCGGCACCAGTCTCACCAACAAGAGCTGTAGTCGTGCCACGCGGAATGGTGAAGTTTAGGTCCTTGACCCCCGTAGTGGTTGGCTGCGAAGGGTAATGGAAAGACACGTGACGGAACGCCACGTCAATGCCATTCTCCGAATCGTATTTGCAGACGCCGAGCTCTACCGCATCGGGCGAGTCAGCAATATCTGGCTCCACCGAAAGCAACTCACTCAACTTCTTCATGTCGACAACCGAGTTGATCACCATATTGTAGATACCACCCAGGAAAAACAGCGGCGCGAAAAGGTTCGTGAGGTACACGGAGATGGCAACGAAAGCTCCGATATCAATTCTGCGTCCACTGTCCTCACTCACCACATGTGGCGCTGCTAGGGCAAGTGCCCCCAAGACGGTAGCCTGGATGATGATAGCTTGGGTTCCATTCAACACACTAAGCGACGCCTGCACTGATACTGAATAACGCTGGTACTTCTCGATCACCTTGGAGTATTCCTCGACTTCGTGTCGCTCGTTTCCAAAGTACTTGATGGTCTCGTAGTTCAGCAGCGCATCTGTAGCCTTGTCATGGTACTCGTTGTCATGGCGCATCGAAGCCTCGCGGTATTTCTTACGCCAGAGTGTGATTTTAATAGTGACGTAAGCATAAATCACCAACGTGGTGAACGCCACGTAGCTCAGTCCGGCCAGTTCGAAATGCATCGCAAAGATCACGATCACCACGCCAGACTCCGCCAGGGTCGGTATCAGGTACAGAAACACATACGACACAACGCTGTTCGCGGATTCCACTCCACGGTCCATCGAGCGCAACACATCGCCCAGTTTCTTTTGCACGTGCCAGTCGTACGAAAGAGACTGCACGTGCTCATACGTCAGCGTAGCCAGCTCAATATATGCCGTCTGCTTCACCTTGAGGTAAATCAGCGACTGCAGTTCCTTGAATAACTTGGACACGAGCGTCAAAAAGCTGAAAATGGCGATATCTCGAATCGCACCGCTAGTATCTTTGGCCACCAGCGCGTTCGTGGCCGATGCCATAAAAAGCGGGGCAGCCAGATTCGCCAGCTTGCTGAGAATTAGCACCAGATACGTACTTGCAGCACGCAGCTTGTTGGCAAACCCATGTGGCCAAAAGTATGGCTTTAAGATGTACACGAGCTTCACGAACGAGATCCCACGAGGCTTCGCAGGGTCCGTCGACTTGTCAGCAGCCACTTGGGGCAGCGCTTCACTCTCTGCTGGCGCTGGAGTCCGGATCGAGTCTAATAGTAAGTAGCTCAAGTTGACTACTTCGAGTACAGTGAAGATCAATGGCAGCGAGTTGGCCACATTAGCGTCCACTAGAGCCTGTTTCTCCTCATCCAGACGCGAAATAGCGTCCAACTTGAAAGCGTCCACCGCCAAGACACCCAGAAAGGCAAGGCAGAAAACATTGACGAGCCACGTGACCGCGCGTGCGTCAGGCCAACGCGTCGCCAGCAGGAACAACACGCTCTTGATCAGCGTGGCCCAGACGGGCAGCCCCCAGAAGCGCCATTGAGGCTGTTGCACGTCCAGTAGCCACCCTAGTCGCGTGAAGGCTGAGCCTCCGAGACTCAAGCTGCAGACTACGAGTAGACTGGCCAAGTCCCAGGCTAGCAGTAGCAATAGACTGAACTGCATACACAGCATTTGACGCTGGGCCGACTTGCGTCTCCGCTTGGGGGACAGCGGATCTCCACTTCTGCTGTCGTCGTCCGCATCGTCGTCCCGCCAACGCGAGAACGTGTTTTTCTTCTCCTTAGCATCCACACGCTCTGTCGTCTTGCCCAACAACGGGGCCGCTTCCTGCGACGTCATACTGATGCACACGTCACTAAGATGGAAACTGAAGCGCCCAAGTCCGCCATAACTGACGGATCGCGTTTCGACCAATGAGACATCTCCTATCATGATTGACGTAACATTAAAAATGCTTTTTATGCTTTTTAAAGCTTTAATTTAAAAAAGTTCAAAGAATGACGGTCAGAGTGCGCGTACGGTATTGTTGTACTGTACGACCACGTCGAACACAACCAAAATAGTACGCACATCAGAAACTTGCATTTGGAAGGTTAAATAAGGGGCTGCGGCTAATATGTCAGCAGTGACGACGACAAGGGGGGGGGGCTTACACGGTCAGGTCTTCTATCCCCGACGAGCTGCAGCGCTCGATGCGTGTGACGTCCCAGTCACGATCATCTGTCGGCGAGAAGCTGTGCACCGCCGCTGCCAGCGTCTGAGGAGAGAAATACACGGGCGTGGACGTGGGCGACACAACAGGCGAGCCGTCTGAAAGCGAGGCCTGGCGTCTGGCATCCACCTCGAGGTTATGCTGCGGGTGTTTACTCACGAGCTTGTCCAACGCCTGTCGCATCATTCGAACAGCGTTTTCTTTCGCTGGATCGCTGGATCGTCGCTCTTGCAGGATACGAAGCACGTTCTCGTGGCTCTGAATGGAGATTAACAACGCTTCCGAGAACGCAGCCATGTCAATATCTCCCAGATCCAAGTCTTCGACGGGAGTGGCCACAAAGTTTGCCAGATAGACGTCGTGTAGGACCAGCACATCTGCGAGTTCCGGATACTGATACCGGAACGAGTCAGCTGCCACAAAGTGCTCCGGGTTCCAGCGAGGCCACGTCTTCGCAGCGGCTGCCGCTCTCACCTTCGCAAGCTCAGTGGCAATACACGTTTGCAGTCTCTGCCTCATACTGACAGTCCAGATGAGTGTCGCGGTGCTAATATCTTCGGTAGTCTGTAGCTCGAGGATAAACTGATCCGGAGATGCACGCAGCAGCTGTACAGTAACGAAAGTGCAGTTAGTTCAGCTCCCAGCCCTCGTACGCCAGAGGTATCGATTAACGTACCCGAACAAAGCTCGGTGTTAGCAGCTGATACAGCACTTGGGTCGGCAGTGAAGGCACGGGGGCATTCTTTGGTCCCAGACACGCTCGTAGCACCAACGCAGCGCTTCGAATCGCACCGAAGAATCGTGACGGGATCCTCTGAATCTCCCCACCGCTCTCATCTTCGTTACCTGAGGCGTCCTTATGGTTGTCTTCGCTACTGACTTCTTTATCGCCATTGAGCAGCTCAGCTTTAGCAGCTTCTTCGTGTCCATCTTCCGTATCGGATGTGTCCGATTCACTGCGTTCATCGGTGCCTTGGGATTCTGTTGCAGCACTTTTGTCAAGCTCTTCTGCGGGACAAAACGCCACCGTATCCAGAAGTGACAGCAGTCCACCGGCATTAATCACGAGTGCACGAAGCTCATCGTAGTGACACAGTCCACCTAGACAAGTCAAACAAACACTCGCGGCGTCGATGTCCGCGTATTGCGTGATGATCTGACGAGACGCGAGCTCGATCAACGCCGTCACCACCTCCGGATTCTTCGTGATAGCGCGAATTCCTGCCGCTTGTTGACTCGCCAGAATAGACAGCACATCTGTCAAGCGATACAAAAGCACACGCGCCATGCTCTGATTGCTTGAGCTGCTTCGCCGACGCGTACCAAACACTTCCACTGTCTGTAATATTTGCTGGAATGAAGGGGTGCGCATCCGCTCAAGGGCGTCGGCTATCACGCTCAAACCTTTTTCCTCCATGAACAATCGACACGCAGCAGTGTTGACGCTGCGTATATCCGGAGCAGACATCACTGCAGCAAACAGCTCCAGCGACAAGATCCCGCGTACTTGATCCACTTCACTAAGCATCGAGCGACGAAGAGGAGCCATCAAAGCCTCGTAGAACTCGCTCTGAATCTTGACTTGGGCACCATGCGACGGAAGGAGCCGTGCTAAGGCCTTGAGGATTAACACTTGCACCTCCCACGACTCAGCTGCACACGGACCGCCACTGCTTGATGACTGAATGAGAGATGGTTGGTGTGATGGCGAGGGTAATGGCCCAATACTTCCAGTCCCGCTGGTGTACGCAGACTTTCTGCGGCCAAGCTGTACCAGTTCCTCAAACAGCGCATTAATCAATTCGCCAAACATTTCGGGGGTCCAGTCACTCAAGAATTCCCCACCACCTTCAATGTAGGACCGCAAGAATATGTTTCCAATGAACAGATCATCATCCTCGTAGCGGTGGTCAGCGTCGCCATCTACGAAGTTACTCCAGGACGTTGTCTTGGACTCAGACCCTAAGTATTTGTGCTTCAGATACCGATACAGTCGCACACGCTGCTTTCGACCCCAGTTCACATCTGCTGCTCGCTTCTGAGACGCGTTAAACGTGTCTGCAAACACTTCCGAGCTGGCTGAATGTAGCAATCGTTCCATGCCACAACCACCAAATCCAAGAGCTTCATTCAGCAACTCGCTTAGTTCGTTGGACGAGGAAAAGCTCTTTGCTCCACCAGCGCCGCGTGAGCTTGGATGCAACACACAGCATTCCTTTAGAAATTCAGCAGCAGCCACACACATACCCATGCCCTTGGGATCGCAGCTTGCTAAAAGCACATACACCGGCGTGAGCGACCTCCAGTTGTTGTCCGTAGTTGAGCTCGAGTGCGACGACGCCGAAGTAGAAGGCGACGAAGCTGATGAGCGGTAACTAGACACTTCACGAGATCCAATCGAGCTACTGCAGTCGCTGTTGCCGTCCAGAAGTGCCAGTTGCTTCAACACAAATAGTAGTCGAGTGATAGTCACATGATCCAGTGTTTCCACCGCCAGTAGTCGACACAAGTACATGCGTTTGGGTCGAACCAGCCGTAACACGAACTTCCCACGGCGAGCAATAGCGAGTAGAAGCGATACACCAGCTCGTATTAACGCATCGCGCTCGTTCACCACAGACACCGCTTCGTCCTCTGGTTCTGCGATATCTAGGAGACCGTCCTGATCTACTTCATCCTCCGACTCGAGAGGCCCCGAAAACGTCGCCAGCAGAACTGGATCCGCTAGAACATCCACGATAGTTCGCGTCACATTCGTGCATAGTTGGCTGAAGCTTTCAGACGGGGTACTGCGTGTCGTCATGATAGCAGCATTTAACAGAAGAAAACACTCGCGTACAAATGCAGGGGAATGGTTCATGTGGTCACGGAGCAGTAACAGCACGTACTGAGTGGGCAGTTGGCCATGAAACAGCATCGCGTAGCGTCTGATGATCAGTCGGAGGCATCGGACACATAATTGCGCCCATTTCTCATCATGTTCCACCGCCAGTCGGTCCGAGAGATGCCACGCTAGCACAACAGGCTCAGCAATCTCAAATGTAGCTGACAAGTCGGCTACACGAGGAATGAGATACTCCACAAAGTAGTCGTTTACCACAAGTTCTTCATGCATCGAAGGGTACTCCACATAGAACATGTCGTGGTCCCAGCGCATCTGCTCGCCTGCCTGTGCACTATTATCTTCCATCACGTGTCTTCTTCGACGTTCAAGAGAATCAATTTCGGTCTGTAAAGCTTGACGCAGCTCCGTACGCATAGCAGCGCGCCATACCAGCTCCGGTCTTTCGTGTGTTTGACGTACAGCGTCAAGCACTTCTCGCCAGTGCTCTCCCTTCTCCCGTGCGTCTCCAATCCATCGTTCAAAGGCCCCTCCACCGAAATTCATAGCGTTATACGCCAACGTTACCACGCGGCTCCGCTTACTCTCAATATTTCCATTCGTCACAGCCATATTCGACGTCGCGATGGACGTGCGTCTGGGCGGCTCAAACTCGAAAGGAAAATGCGGCAAAGTCCTCGCACTACGAGCTGCGTTTGGAGGCTTATGAGCCATAGAAGACGGCGACGCTCCTGTGTGTCGTGGGACAGCTTCACGTTGGCTTCGTGGGGGGATGAATAACTCGACTGGAAAGATACGGTACATCGCCTTCTTCGAGCGAGAGTTGCCAGCACAGAACACTTCCACAAGGTCCACACTCAAGTCCCGTATTTCGAGCTCAGCTTCACCTGTATCGTCCACTTTCTTCCCGTTCTTTAATGTGTCCACATCATCTTCTTGCACGGCTGTTGCAAGCGCATACAACAGCGCGCCATACTCCCTCGCTGACTCTTGCAGCTGATGCACCCGCTCCAGATCCACAATACAGAATAATTCCTTCACCAACGCAATCGCCAGACGCATAACTGCGTACTCGCCAGCTCTGCAATGACACAAGGCCAGTACCGACACGCGCGCGCTCATGAGCGCCTCTATCGCTTGCGTGCACGTCATCATATCCGTCGCTACTCGTCTCTTCACCAACACCAAGTGGAACAGTGTTAACACGCCTTCCAGCACGTTAGCTGCGTCTTGTTGCTGCTCTTTCTTCGCCACAGCATCTCCGTATAGTACCAGGAGCGAGCGCAACACTTCGAAGCCTCCAGCGTCGCCAAAGTTTCGTCTGTTTGCCGCTTCGCTCCGATCTGCCACCTTGTCACCGGGTTCGAAGCCTGGACAGGGCGATAGCATCAAGTGTAGGGTTTCCAGTACCGACAGCACGAGCGTAGGCGACGGACGGTGTAGACACGCGAGGAAAGGCTTCATGAAGCACTTGGCGCACAGTTTGTAGAGCTCTCGCCAGCGGATGACGCGTCGGAAGCTCGTGAGGATGAGCCCTGTCATGTCACGCCCATTGTTACGCTGCGCTTGCTCCGTCTGGTCCTGTAACAAGCCGTGTACCACATCGAAGAGACGGCGTTCCTTGACGTCGACGCCTACGATGTTACTTAGGAGGTTGGGGTCCGCATCCACGGGCACTTGGAGCTGTTGAAAATGCGTTGGGAAGTCAATAAAAGTGTCACGAGTTTAAAACAAGAGTACACCACATCAGAAGCCTTACCTCGAGCGGGAACAAGGCGCAAAAGGTGCGCAGCACTTCCTCGAGCTCGGTCTTGCTCACGTTGGGCCGACGCAGCGCCAACACGTCGCGCAGCGCGCTCTTTTGCTGCACGGAGCCGGCCTGCCCCATACTTTAAGTATCGGCCAGCCGCAACTCCAAGTATCCAAAGTGACGCTGGATTGTCTGTCAAAGTGTCCATGGATTGCTAGAGGTTTTCTTTATAAACGATATGAAAGGGTCTTTTATTCGAATCAATATTCGCTAAGAAATTATAAATCAGAGGAAATGATTATTTACTCGAAATCAGGTTTACGGAATGTCGAAATGTTGAAGTGAGCTCATTACAGTAGATAAAAAAATGGTAAACACAAAGCAACAATTAAATCCCTTATTTATCATGAAATAAAGGAATTCTTGATTTGCTCGCTATAACCATTTCACGTATTGTAAAATATGAGCGCAATTTTTTCTGAAAAATTGTGTTTTTTAAATGTGACTTGTCACTTCATAAACTCTTAAAACTAATAGGGTTAGGTAATTAACCCAAAAATTTTAAATTGTAAAGTATGCAGACAGATGGCTACAAGGGGTCAAGTAGAAGTGAACTTCAACGACATACCACTCGACAGCACATTTCGAAACCGGGTAATACATGATCTCAAGAGTGCAAAAGTAAGATTATCTCGAAAACTCGATAGTAAAAAATATGAAAAAACGCTGGTTGCAGTGTTATCAACGAAAGAAGGTTCGGAAATCTTTCATGAAGTTAAAATGCCTGGGAGAGCTGCGTTTGATTTAGGTCTTGCGATGCAGGACGGCGGTACGGTGTGGGACGTTGCGGAGAAGCTCTGACACGGTTTGGACGCGCTTGTGGCGTTCTGGTCAATGGTGCTGCCAGTCTTTCATCGCGTCGCGTGCGGTACGCTTTTTAAATGCGGGCACGCCTCTCTCTAGTTTCATCAGCCGTCGACTGATAGCGCGAAGGGACGTTGCGGTAGTGGGCGCTGTCGTTGCTTTGAAGGGGCATGTAGCTAACGTGGTAGTTTGTTAGCGCAAAACATAGCCGAGCTAGCATGTCGTATCGGGTCTCGCTCCACTTGTACGTTACGTACATCGACTTCCACAGCGTGCACACCCTGCCGAAAAAGTTTTCTACCAACACTGAAACAAGACGATTTCGTGCAACGTATTGGTGGCTAAGCTCTGATGGTGAGTTCGCTAAGTGGCAGCATGCAAGCCTACTACTGTCGAACAGCGTGGAAGCGTTTAAATATCTCGCCCGTGAACATGGCGATTGGCTTAACAACCATGATCGTAAGACACATACACTTGCTGAAGCTCTACAACGACTGCGCGCTGCTGAGCACCAGCGTGACCAGCTGCGTGCGCAGACCAGACAACCGGTCGCGCATTCAACGCAAGTTGCTCACGTCGGAACGAATCAAGGACAAGGCCAAACTCGAGGACGCAAGCGCAACAAGCAACAGCGTAAGCGATCTAAGGGTGCTGCAGATAAGAAGCAACGTACGACTGCGCGAACTACCAAGGAGAAGGACATTGGTATGCCGAGTGTACGGCTCTCACTGGCCACCAACTGAAGCCAGAGCTTGGCAGAAAACTGCAAGAGAGACAACCCAGGGCTCCTGTGTCGCTGGTGAACTCCGTACATCATGTGGACGCGGTAGCGTTGGAAGAAGATGGCCAAGGACTGTTTGCTGGCCTATCACTATGCGATGCGAATGCGATTGACCTTACGGATGGTGCTGCACTATCACCTACGGTTACGCAATCACCTGTATGGTCACTAACGTCTCCTGCGGAAAGTGAAGAAGGAGGAGAGCGTCGCGTTGTTGAAGGTGTGCATGAAGTCCGAACCTCTGGAAACTCTCATGATGGACATTTGCTCTGTGAACGAACAGTCTGTGGATGGAGCTACTATGTTTCTCTTCATCATAGATGAGTCTACAGATACAAGTGTCCGTACCTACTCAAGAAGAAGAGGGAAGCAATGTTTCACATCAAGGTCATGTTGAACAGGCTGCGAACTCGCTTTCCTGAGAAGAAGGTGCGACGACGACATTTTGACCAAGGATGCGAATTTGCAAGCAAGGAGCTAAGTGACTACTGCAACGACCAAGGGATTGAGCAGCAGTTTACGAACGCCTACTCTCCTCAAGAGAACATCATTGGGGAAGGTGCTAATGACGTGGTGCTACCAAGGATCAGAGCGATGCTGATGGCCACGCACATGCCCAGCTCCTTGTGGGGAGAAGCCTTTCTGCATGTGGTGACGACGTTGAACTGGTGGCCCACCAAGCCCTTAGGATTGGTGTCCCCGCACCAGAAACAGTACGAATCGGAGCCTATGCTGGATGATTTGCTTACTTGGGGGTGTCTAGCACACGTGCGTGCTCCCCCTGAGTCAAGACAAACAAAAGAAAAGCTGGAAGCAAGGGCAAGAATGTGTCTATTACTGGATTACAGTGAGTCGACTCTAGGCTACAAGTTCATTGACCTGGTGACAGCTCAAGTGGTGACAGCTCGTAGTGGGAATGTGAAGTTCCATGAGGAGTTCACGACTGATGGCATCTAGATGAAACACCTGTTAGAGAACGCATTCTTTGATGGTGATCATACTCCACTAGAGACTGTACCTGTGGCGCGCATCAAGACCAACATGGAGACGTACCTTCCAGGTTGGAGTGACGGCATCTCTAGTGCGGAGAAGTCACTTGGGGCGGTACCACTTGCTGACGAACCTGCAGAAACTGAGTTAGGTTCGAGTGGGAGTTTGTTCATCGTTGACGCAGCTGCAAGCAAGGACAGTGCGGAGGCTGCTGGTGTTTCAGCACCAGCCGTGTTGCAGGATCCTGCTGAAGAGGCCAAGGAAGGTTCGGAAGCGATAAAGCGCAAGAGACGCAGAACAAAGAAGAAACCTGCAGCGGTGGAGAAGGAGACAAGTGGCTTCGAGCCTCAACCTCCATCAAGAGAGCCCTGCCTAAAGCGACCAAGAAGGAGGCAGAAGGCGAACGTTCGATTGTCGAATTACGTGGTAGGCCTAGTGCAGGCTACGACTACGGATGTGCAAATTCCTACGGCGTACAAACAAGCACGTGCAAGCAAGTACTGGCAGCAGTGGAGAGCTGCAATGTTGGTGGAACTTCAATCGTTGAAGGTCACAAGACCTGGAAACTTATACCCCGCAAAGATGCCAAGAAAGTGAAGGTGATAACGTGTAGGTTGGTCTTTGCTGTGAAGAGAGACGAGCGTGGACGTTTCAAACGATTCAAAGCGCGACTAGTGATCCACGGACTCAAACAACAACTTGGGATTAACTACTCTGAGATCTATGTACCCGTGATCTGGTTCAAAACCATACGTGTGGCTATCTACTACGCTGTACAAAGAGGTTGGAAGGTGCTGCAATTTGACGTGAAGACGGCTTTTCTGGGATGGAGACTTGGACGAGACTATCTTCATGGAGCAGCCTCCTGGCTTCCAGGTGGGTGGACCTGGATCCATTTGCAGATTGTTGAAGAGCCTGTACGGACTGAAGCAAGCACCGAACGTTTGGAATCGCACGCTTCATGCGAATTTTGTTGCGATGGGCTTTTCTACGACGGACTCTGACTATGGCCTATATGCACTGAGGAAAGATGGTGAAGTCAAGTTGCTACTGACTATTTACGTGGACGATCTACTGCTGATGGGACCACGTGACCTGTGTGTTACGATCGCTGCCTCTCTGCAAGAGACATTCGAGCTTACGACGATGAGCACAGTCAAATATCTCTTAGGCGTCGAGATCCTGATTGACCGGACGCGCCGGCAAATTGTGTACTGTCAGAAGCAGTACGTACTGGAGGTGTTGAAGCGTTTTCATATGGAGAACTGTAATGGCTGCGCTACACCAGAAGCTACAGCACCCTCGAAGACAGACGTGCCTATTTCGAATGAGTATCTTCTCTACAGAGAGCTAGTGGGTACCTAGTTAGTGCATCAAGACCTGACATAGCTCATGCTACTCGACACCTGGGCAAGTATCTTGCGAGCTACGATCATATGCACTATGCACAAGTCAAGAGGGTGCTGCGTTTCCTGAAGGCTACATGTGACTACGGACTAGTGATGAATGTGAAGCTACAGACTGATGTGCAAGTTAGTGGCTACTCCGATGCTAATTATGCGAACGACCCTGTGGATCGACGGAGTATCAGTGGCTACATCACTATGCTGGACGACAGCGTCATCTCCTACGCATCTCGAAAGCAAGAGATCAACGCACTCAGTACCTGTGAAGCGGAGTACGTAGCAATGGCAGACGACCAAGGACTTGTTGCGGCTTGCTGGCCTATGCAAGGAGTTGAGCTGGAAGCATCCAGTACCTCAACTACTTGGAGATAATCAAGGAGCCATTGCCTTAACTGCGAAACCTGGCAAACATTCGAAATCGAAACATATCGACAACAAGTACCACATGATCAGACGCCACGTGCAGTTGAGACAACTTACAACCCAACACATCGGAACTGATGAAATGGTGGCCGATATCATGACAAAGGCACTTGCAGTGGTGAAATTCACACACTTTCGCAAGGCTATGAAGGTCTTACCTATTGTGTCGAGTGACGACAACGTACGCAATGATATGGCTACAACTACGACTACTGCTACTGCCTGGACTACTGCTGTTGATGCGGAGGCTGAACTTGAGCGACATTGATGAAGACGAGAGCGATCGAGTGGGAGTGCTGTTACTGAGTGGACTGCTATTGCTTGTGGGCTTCGACTACGCTACTGCTAGGACTATGGCGGCATCGAGGATGCGCGTGTGTGATCGCGTCGACTTCCAATAGCGTCGCCGAGATCAAGTGGGAGTGTGAGCTGTGAACTTACCTGCGTGTCGAGCGCCAGTGCAATGCAGTCTACCAGTGTACGGTGCCCCCGTCTACGAGCCACCGTCCACTGCCAGTGTCTGCAAGACACACTCATGCGCCTGGCAGTGCAGCTTGCGGCTGCACTACAACCGGCTACACTGAGTACACATGCGTGCAATGGCGAAGGACTATACCAAGTACTGTATGCACAAGGACATCGTTGGCTGTGCGCTGCCAAGATGGTGTACTCAACGAGAGTGCATTTATCTAGAGTTTAGTATTGACCTATTTGCTATTTGTATACTAATCTACCTTTTGCGGAAAAGCGGTGTTCTGGCGGAGGCTGGTCCCCACTTTGCGTTTTGACGCCTGCCGCTCACCCGAGTCAGCAGAGAAGAGCAGCCTCGCTAGACACCGCAGTCCTGTCGCGGCCTTTTGCCCGGCACTTACGTGCTTATGCATTTCCCTGATTACTTTTCTAAAGTTGATACTTAAGTGTATTTACATTTAAATGGCTCCTACTCTTAGAAGCAATCGACACATGGAGAACAATCCCCCCGTGACGAACCCTACGTCACCACTTTGGCGGCAGACATGAAGCTGCTGCAGCTACGTGAGGCGCATACGCTGGGGGAGCGAGACACAGCGCATTGTGTCAGCGCAAACGTAGGACAGGTTCTTCGTCGAGCGCACGCAGTGCATGATGCGCCAAAGATGGAGTGGGTTTTTGGTTGTGGGCGGGAAATTTTATTTTCAAAATTAGAAGAGTGAACGTCACTTCGTTTCAATTACCTCAGTACTTATAGTGAGGTCCTATATAAGCACATAAAATAAAATGTCAGAGATATTAGGTTTTGACCCTTTCTTAATGCTGCTACTCTAATAAGCTGCATCGGTGCACTTTCAAGCAAAGATTCGACAACCGTGATTGCCGTGTTGCACACGGGAAAGCTCTGGATTTTTTTTACCTGCTTTGTCAGTCCGCTAAAGAATGACCCGTTCATTTAATTTGCGATAACTTCAAGTCTGCCGAATAAATGTAGACAGAGCGAGTTTCATGGTAAAGCTATTTGTTCGCACTGCCCCCAATTTGGTTTTCGCAAGGCGAGTTTCCGCCAAAAGCGTCAATACCGAGCATTTAAATGATCACTTTGTGGAGGCTGAAGGTTTTGTTCACAGTATCCTGAAGAAGGAGGAGAAGGAGCTTCGAAAAACAATCTGATTCGTAATCGTTTCGAAAACAGCCAATCAGCTTGACATACAAATCGTCTAATGATGCATTTATATCTAATCATATACGTGGGTATGGAACAATCAAACACACGAGATTTTCTTTTAAAAAACCTCTGTTAATTCTTTAAAGGACCGGAGAAGTCATATAAATGGCATGAGCTTAAAGTAGCGGTAAATTGAACTGTTACCTGTTACAAGATACTTGTTCCTACACATTTTCAGAATTCGGACTACTAGAGGATTGAGCTGGTAGCGTAAATGCTCAATTCGGTAGAGTAATACAACATGTGCGGGGAAACCAGTCCTGTACCGGTAGTGAAAAGGAAAGAAAGTAGTTTGAGTCTGCAATTAAAGGCCCAATAATTTCATGTTACGCGAGCTAAACGTCCAGCATCAACCGGGCGATCATTTTTCTTCAAATTCACAATTAATACCCGCCATGATACGCTTCCGTCATATCAATCACCGGTGACGGCCTGGGTATCACCCCCGGCGACTGCCTGGCTACCTTTTCCAAAAATGTTAAGCGATCTAAGCGTCCAGCATCAACTGGGAACTAACGATCTGACTTTTCAAATACACAGGTCTTAGCGGCAAGTTTGCAAACCAAATTCTACCCCCCTCCATTCATGTTACGCGAGCTAAGCGTCCGGCTTCTTGTCCAACCCCCGAGATCGCTAAGCTAATTCGGCATGAGCGAGTTTATCGGCGACTGTAAGCCTAAACACCTCTTCCAATCCTAAATGCCCTTGTAAAAGCGATCGACGATTGCACTGATTTAAAGAAACTATTATGGACTATTTTAAGTGAGCGAGTGAAAAGCAACCTAAAGTATGGTGACGGCACCGCAAACGTGGATAAACTCACGATAATGCGTCTTGGCACCATTAGACCCTGACCAGTACAGTGGCATGGCGATTCCCACACAAAGATGCTGTTCGGCATACTATAAATTGGTACCGCCACGCGATGCATGAAAAGCACCCGTTTCGTGCATGGAAGTGGGAAGGTGCTGAGTGCGCGCAGCAAAGGGCCTGGAGCGTGCGCTGCCACTTCGACTTGCGGTCAATCAGACCGAGCCCCCCATTTCGTGAAGCAGAGCAAGCGAGCGATGCCCCGGACGCTGCCGTGGAGAGAGGTGGACACCGAGCTCAGTGCCGACGATGCGGAAGCCATGCTGAGCAGGATGAAGAGGCACAGCACGGGGAAGACCAACGCAATGCCGTGTACGGCTTGTGGCGCCGGCTCGCACCACAGCATGCGGTACAAGTTGCTCAGGTGCGAGTCGCGACCTGTAGCGGCGTCACCTGCTCGTGGCGCGGCAAGGTCCTCGTTTGTTCCGACAGTGGTGAGTTCTACATCTACGAGCTAGGTGATCACCTCACCGCCTCCTCCTCTCCCAAGCGTGCTAGGCTGTCTGGAAGGCAGAAGGAGTTCTGCTGTGAGCTCGCCAAGCAGCAGCTGCGACCGCTGCGCATCCAGCACGCGATGGCCCGGAAGCTCCAGCTTCCTGCGAACGACCTCCCTCCCTTGGACAAGGTGCAGAACTTCTGCAATCACTACTCGAAGGCGGATCTCGAGACCCACGACCGGCTGGAGGACCTCACCCAGTGGATCCACAGCCGAGTGTACACCGGGAGCGAGGGCGACCACGACACGTTCACATTTGCGTGGGATCTCGATGAGAGCGGGAAGCCAATCATCGGCGACGGTTCAGACGAGGAGTCCTTCGTTGTGGGGCTGATAACGAAGGCGTTGGTGCGAAGGCTCACCTTGCCCTCCGAGTATTACGTACTGCACATGGACGCTACCTTCAAGCTCAGCCCGCGGAGTATCCGGTGATCGTCATCGGCATTTTCGATCGTGCGCGCAGCTTCCATCTCGTGTCGTTGTTTGTGGTGTCCCAGATGCTGCAACCAATTTACGAAGGCTGGCTGGCAGCGCTCAGCCGACTCTACACCTGGATCACGCAGCAGAGACTCATGCCGCGATACGTCATGGGCGACGCTGAACAAACCCAGCGCAATGCGGTTTTCACAGTGTTCCAGAGCAACCCTGGCATGGAGAATCTGATGTGCTTCTTCCACGTCATGACCAATGTGGAGAAGCACATGAAGGGATTTCCCTCGCACGTAGCGGGTGGATTAGTGCGAGGGCTGTATGACATGCATTTCGCCCGCGACCAGACCAGCTTTTCCTATCTGCGGGACCAGCTCTTGTGGGCCTGGAGGAACTACCCGGGGCTGGTGGACTTCTGCGGCTACCTGGAGGCACAGTGGCTGCGTGGGCCGTTCTCATTGTGACAATGCTACTCAACGCCGAGTGGCTTTGCCACAACGAACAATCCTGTTGAGCAATTCAACAAGGTGTTAAAGCGGGATTATACGTTGCGGCGGCGCCTAATGATGAGCATGCTGTTGAAGGAGCTGAGTGACTGCTGCATGCATTAATCGGCCAGGCAGCGACCATTCCGAACGGAGCCTGAAGCGGCACCCACGCTGACTCGACGCGTGGTGGAGCTCGTTCGGGAGAAGCTGATTTTGAGGAGCTGCGACGCGGACAGCGTCGTGGGGGACGCCGGAGTCGTCCACGTCTTCGAGTATCCCGCGAAGTGCATCGTCGTGGAGAGGGTTAAGTGAACCACGGAGGAGGCGATTGCCGTCTCAGCCCAAATAAGCGTTAATTACGCCAGGATGAAAGTGCAGAACGAGCCACCGTGTGGGTGGCCCGTTCAGTTGCGGAGGAAGTGGTGTCCCTGTAACTACTTTTTCAAGTTCGGCACCTGTGTGCCCCTTATTTTCGCTCTCCGGGCTAAGGATCGCATGGATGGAGCGGGTCGGCGCATACTCGTGAGCAGACTCATTGGGCAGAAGCGTGGAGCAGCAGGCACCGACGCTGCGGGGGATCGGCCGCGAGCAATCGGACCTGCACTATCTGCAGACTGACCCAGCACTCGCGGATGGGCACGTAGGAGAGGATCTATAGCGGCGTGGAGTCAGACTAAGGCCAATGCATATTGTACAAGTGAGTATATCCACAACAGAGCTTAACGTTTTCCTGCACTTGAACTACGTTGATTTTTCTGCAAGATTGTGTTGGACGACGTTGCCAACTACATGTATTACGGTGTGCATTGAAGGAAAGTCGATCTACTTCGTCCTACGCTCCGTTGCTGCTGTCGTCCTGCAGGCTCGGGTCCTTCCAGCACTTGTTGCACGCGCACTTGAACCAGCGCTGGTTACCATAATGGACAGTCACTTGGGCGCCTGCAGACACATTTTTGATCATCTTCACTAGCACGCGGACTCTCAAACGCGTCTGCTGCTCGATGAAAGCTGCGTTGGGCTCGCAGGCGTGCGAGATGAACCTCGTGATGGAGCCGCAATTTAAGGCATCCACGTAGACGAAGTTCCTGTTAACGAACTTCGCGTTGTACAGCAGCGTGTAGCCGCTGTTCTCAATGACGGCTTTCCGTGGTTGCCCTTCCACCACTGCGGAGAACTCCATCAGCTCCCCGCAGTACTCGCCCAGGACGTCGCCGACTTCGAGATCCGTGGTGGTGTACACCCCGAGGCCTAACCGACCGGTGTCGAAGAGCTTCAACGTGTCCAGCGTCCGCGGTGCGTTGCTGCACCTCGCCCCGAGCTTCAGTACTTTGGGGTGCAGAACGACGAGGACGCCACGTTGGAGCACGTATCCCAAAAGCAATCGCCGAAACACTTGCATGCGTCGACTGCCCCGATGTCCGGGAAATTAACGCCATTGCGCTTGCAGCTCGAAGTGGGCTCGACGTCTGACGGTCATGGCACCGTCTTGCACAGCGTGCTAGCCTTCTTCGCTGTTGGATCCTGGAGAACATCCCGTCTAGCGTTCAGAGTCTCCAGCTGCTCTTTAACCTCGGGGCTGTTCTGCAAGGCCTTGAACCTGACGACCTGGAACGTCTTCGCGTGGTAGATCTCCGAGCCGCTCTTGGTGATGGCGCACTTCGCCAGATAGCGGCGCTTTCTCGATCTCGGGACGTGCCATTGCGCTCGCGTTTTCTTCGCCTGGTGGCGGATCTTGGCCCGGGCGTGGCGGGCTGGAATCATCCGCACATACACAGCCGCCTCAACTTCGCTTGCTGGACTTGGCTCGGCAGCCTTAGCACCGGAAAGCACTCCACTCTCATCACGACGACACCAAGTCGATAATCTCCCTAATAGACGATCTTTCGTACGCTTGATCGCTTCGTGCCTTCTTCTCCGACCGTGCTGTAGCTTCAACACGGCTCGCTGTCACCGCCAACGGCCGAGTTGGAGTGCTGGGCAGCTCCACCTGGCTCAAGATCGGCGCTGGCTCGGGAGAGCTGCACGCGCTGCTCTGGGGGGTCTCCGGAACGATCTCCTCACTTGTATCACGTAGCGCCTCCCGAACGGACTCTACCGCAGCATTGATTGCCCCGGCAAGCGCTGAATTGAGTGCGCTGGCCCTCGATGGAGCTGCAAACGTCCCTGCGACGAGCTTGAACGTCCGTAGTTTACTCCAGAGCGAGGCACTGGGATCTAGCTGCTTTCCAGACGCATCAGTGACTCGATTCATCATCATGTCGCCCGGGATTACGTCCCCGATGTCCATAGCAACCGGGAAGTCCACGTTCGCGCCGTCGTCAATGCGAGTGACGACGGCGCTGAAAGCCCTTGGGGTCTCTACAGACGAAGGCACGGCCATAGTACTCGATCGTGTCACCAGCACACAGAGTCTCTGGAGACAGTTCAGAGGTGCTGAGGCCCGGCATGCTGCTCTGGTGTGTACTGGGGCGCGTGCGGCTTCCCGGGTTGGCGGCGCTGCTGCTGCTCGTCGACAGCTTCCGCGAGATACTGACTGGAGTGTGCCACCTAAAAGTGGCCCACATTTGGGTGTGGCCCACCCCAGTCAGTGGACCTTGCATGTCAATCTTCGGCAGGAGCACATCGCGCCGGATGCGCCACCCGGCTGTGCGCGCTGCCGCAGCGGGGCGTCCGAGAATGGCCTCTCCATGCATAGTGTGCTGGGTTTTACGGTGATTTTCAGGCGGGTACAGGTGAACTTAACGTTTTCTCCTATTTTAATTAATTCTAGCAGAAGATACAAAAAAGGTACTGTAGCTACATTTTTTATATTCGGTAGAACTTTTCTACTTTTTAATATTAGAGCGCACTGATCCCTAAAGTCAGTTTCATCAAAAGCGCATTCCTAATCTAAACTAAATAGATTTCAAAAATCGCACAATTCTCTAGTTTGTCAGCGAAATGTTCTAGAACGTACCTATAAACGGCACCATAACTGTTGCACTCCCAAAATGTCGCGTGAATGTGCGGCTTACTGTGAGCTTAGTGCTGAATCGTCCGCGCGGCTTAGTAGGCACTGATAAAATTAAGAAAAATAATGAGGACGATAAAAGCTTAGGACAGAAATATTTCCTCCGAGAACGCACAATGTAAAGCAAGCGACTCTCGATTTAGATGCAATATACAATCTAGGTCTAAAATAAATGTTCCACAATTGCCGGTGAATATCAAGCGAAACAAAGAAAATATATATTACTGCACCAAAACGCGTGCGACATGCTCATCATTGCCCTACCGACCAACAAAATAATAATTTCAATGTATTCGAAGATTATTATCCAGAACCATTCTCGAACAGTAGTACTAGAGAAGAATTATGGATACGTTGATGGGCCTAGTTCTAGCGGTGTCTAAATTTGAATTCAATGCTCGAGTATATACGCGTGTACTATCGGTTCATATTTTTTTTAGCGAATCGAGAGTAGAGCTACGAAGAAGTACATTTGGGCTCAACGATAGAGTACTAAGTATGCATTTTTTGTCGGCTTCGTGCTAGACGTAATCGTCCTCGCCTTGTATACGATTCTGCTCGCGCAGTGACATCTCGGCCAACTAATTAATACGAAAAATAGCTCGCGTTTTCCCCGGTTTCGTTCCTGAACCTTAAATGCGACCTATTCTTGGCGAGACTAAACACACATGACAAGATATTTTTTTATATTTACTCGTCATAAATACACGCTGAATGGCAAACGACCCAGTGCTGACATGTTTCGCACGATGAAAGCAAGTGCTTAAATGCGTACTGGAAAAGTTTGAGTATCTGAAATCACCATAAATGTAATGGCCCTGATAATAAAGAAGTATTAATATGGATTGTTTTTGTCAGCTTTTCTGGAGGTCTATCGCTTAAAGATCCGCATCAACCATCAGTACGATATACTCCGTAGTAACCATTTCCACACGAAATGCGATGTGGCTTGTAGCTCTATACGAAGTACAAATTGAACAGAATGATGGCCGTGAAACGCACTCATACCAACCATGGCTGGGAATCGCTGCAAGCAACCAATCTTTAGCCAATACTTAAGTAATACAGATTTTTTTTTCGGACCAAAATGATGGGAGGCGAAAGTTCATTTTGCGAGATTACCAATGAGGTCGTGCCATTATGTGTACTAAAAGAGCTCCATTATTACATGAAAGATAAAAATAGAGTCCAGCGTAATTGCGACTACTTCCGCAGGATGTCGCTCGTATAAGTGACCATCATTGTGCTCGAGGTGGACGGAGTTACAAGCGACATCGTCTTCCGATATGAAATGATTGCATCCTTTTGATGAAGTTATGTATGTAAAAGGTGCTTTGGTTTAAGAATTCAGACCTCCGTTCAGACAGCTAAAATTCAGAGAATTATTAAACTCGAGGATATTTGTACTAAATTAACTTCGTAAATTTCTCATACGGTATCCGTGCTGCCACAATTGCGGGACACACAATTGCGGGACAGTTTGTTAATATAGGAATAAGTATATTTAGCTTCAGTCCCGCGATTTCTCAAAGGACACTCTGCTTGAAACGACCAAAACTTGAAAATAGCTGGATAGAGCTACAACCACATGAAATTGGTGCTCTTTGCCCCGATATGTGGACTAGGTTAATTAGAAAAAAACCAATTTACATTACTTACAAATCGTCAGATAAAATGGAAAATACATACAAACACCAAGTGAAGTGGAAATCCTTCCAGTGTCCCAATTAGTGTTCGAATGAAAAGCAGCTTTTTCAGCTCTACATCTAGCTGTCTGTGCGAGAAGGAAGGCCAAAAAAACGTTGTGAACAAACTGCATGTGCTTTGTGTTTGCTAAATATGCTTCAGCTGCGTCAATAGCAAACCTAGAACCTATTTTGGGGGACTCCTCAAAAAGTGTCCCATATCTGTGGCAGCACGGATACCTCCGCACGGAAAATATTTTTTTTCGGAAATGTGCATTTTTTTGAAAGGAGATACCAGTTTTTAGAACTTCTCATACTATTTACTTATTTATGTAATTTTAAATCTATAACACTTCTACTTTAAAGTACTACTGCGGTGTAGTACTTCAATGCTTTAGCCCTTGAAGTACTTCAAGGTAGAAGTACTATTACAGCGTAGTACTACGTTGCGTTATACTACTAGTAGAAGCTTTATTATAGTACTACTACTAGTACAAGATCATTCGTGCCATTATTAGCAAAAGAGCAATTCAAACATGTGTTTAAGCGGTTGTAGCGAAACTGTTGCCCCGCTTACTTAAACGACTGCTGAGTAGCCATGTCGCTCTGGTGCACTGAGTCACTTTGTAGGACCGAGTCCTCCGAAGTTGAAGCCGAGTCCTCCTCAATCAGAGTCTTCGAAATCTTCGAAGTCTTACCACCCTTGACCAGAACAGTGTCCTCACTGCCGCTATCCGATTCGCTGGCAAACAACCAGTCGAGATCGTGGCTGCCAGATGCTCCCTTGGTAACCTTGCCCTTGGTAGCACCCTTGACAAGAGAGGGGTCCTCGCTTCCGCTGTCAGAGTCGTTGTCAAGCAGCCATGACAGATCGTCACTACCAGAGTCCGATTCCTCCTCTGCAACGGGAGCCTTGGTTGCCTTACCCTTGGTGGCAGGGACGTCCGTCTCCTCCGACGCAGATTCGGTAGAATCCTCAACCGGAGTCTTGGTGGCCTTGCCTCCCTTGGTCTGCACAGTGTCCTCGCTACCGCTGGCAGAGTCACTGTCCGAGTCGCTGTCGAACAACCACGACAGGTCGTTACCACTACCTGAGCTGTTCTTGAGCAATTTGAGTAGCCATGAGAGGTCATTGCTTCCACTACCGTCGAGTAACGAGTCTACATCATCACTGCCCGACGTCGACTCCGACGAGTCCATCGACGACGGGAGCGAAATTTGCTCCATCGAAGAGGCGGAGGACGATGCCACGCCGAACTTGCTTCCATCGCCACCGGCCAAAATGTCCTCAATGTAGTCCATAACGTACGTAAGACGAGTAAAAATACCAGCCTGTTCACCGCACTTGCTTCCCCAGCTCACGCATCCAATGAGGATGTTGCCGTCCACGAGAAGCGGACCACCCGAGTCACCATTGCACGTGTCCCTGCCGTCACCGGTTCCGGCACACAGCATACCTTCCGTGACACGGCCAACGTACTTCTTAAATTTGCCACACTCCGCGTTCGAGATGACAGGAAGCGTGAGCTGCTGCAGGATAGGGCTGCCCAGCTCGCCGCTGGTCTCGGTCTTGCCCCATCCTAGAACAGTACCAAGGGTACCGACCTTGTTGCTGGATCCGTCTGCTGCGCACAGCTTTGCCGTTTTGCGCTTAATCGGCTTTTTTAGTTTAAGCAAACCCACATCGTACAAGTGCTCCTTCTTCTTGTACAACGGGTGGCGGAAACCTTTAATGACGGGTATCGAGGTGGCTTCACCGGAGCCAGAACCAGTGCTGTCGTTCGTACCAAAAGTGGCGACAATGTCCATCTCGCTAGTCCTAATGCAATGACCAGCCGTAAGAATGTACTGGGGGGCGATGAGCGTACCGGCACAGAAGGTCTCGTCAAAGAAAGAATCACGCAGACTAGCGAGGAACGGGAACTTGTCGATGTTTGCATCTGAACCCTCGTAAATGCGGTTCTCCTCATTGGCAGTCAAGCCAGTGCTCTCTTTCTCGGTATTGACCGTCGTGGAAACATCGGAAAACGAGTAGCCATACGTGAACGTCGCAAGGGATGCCACTGTCGCGGCGAAGGCGCCAACCTGTACAATCTTCATCGTTCGGACTGTTTGGAGGATTTAGCACCTATTAGGTCCTTCGAAGGTCCCGGAGGGGTGAAAACCAAAATGATCTGGTCGAGCATATCGTCCGGGATATACCATACGGGCTATCCGTCAAGGCTTCCGGGTTGAGTCAAGCCGGAAGCGCTCCGAAGCTGTGGTGCTAGCAAAGTTTGCCAAAAACAGTTGTGGACAATGTCCACTGGACATTCTTGCGATAATTATGGATAGGGCAAAAAACGTAATTCAGAAGCTTCGGACATGCCTACAGTACGTGCCACCAACTAGACAGTCAAAGCGCGTGCAGTGCCGGAAAACAGCAGGTTTATAATGTTTCATAATGAAACTTTCATTGCATCGCAAGAGAAAGAAAAATATGGGGAATGCGACAAAATACCATAAACACTACTGGAACCAGCGTCCACCACCACTGTCGAGCCATAGGACTCGGCGTTGGCAGAATTGGAAGAAAAGGGAAGAACACTTGCGAAGAACTTAGTAAAAAGAAGAGTGAGATTGAGATTGAAGAGAGTAAGTGATGCGTGGCTGAGCAGCAGCCAACCATCTAGAATTCTGGTAAAAACCCAGTTCTGGATGGTCAATACAGCTTCTAGATCAATAATATTTACGAGGTTGGTGTACATGTGGTGTGGAGGAGACCAACACTCACACTCCCCCTGTCGCCAAAATTACCACTTGTACGAACGGCTCGAAAGTTGGTATATGTTACCAGTTTAATGCTAGAATTAACTAGAATCTAGAAAGTGTGGTTGCTGCTAGAGTCTTGTTACAGTTAAATCTGTAAAGGCTCTACGACACATTTTGGAAGATTTACCACTTTTTTTTTTTATTTTTTATTTTTTTTTCAAATTTCTGAGAAGTAGATAGTAAGAAAATACCCCCCAAACCAGCTGCTCAAACACTAGGAAAGAAGAAGCGAGTACAGCCTTCTGATAAGAAGCAGAGCCTTCAGCCTCCTGCCAAGAAGCAGCGCCTACAACCACCGACTATTCTGTCTTCTGGGGAAGATGAAAGCGAGGACTCCCCGTGCAGTGACTCAGAGGTCGAAGAGAGCTTCTGCAGTGATGATCTCGAGAGTGAGTGCTCTGTTGGTGTCGATTCGCAGGATGGGTTTAGTAGCGACGAGGACGACCCTACAACCGAGGAGAATATGTGGGTGCATGATCCAGATGTCAAGTACCAAGTATGGCAGATCGACGACGTCCGCTACAATAGTAAAGGAGAGATCTCGGAGGTCTGTGTCCTTTGGGACTGGCGCCCCACACCTCAAAGTCGGCGATATCGACGCTGGGAACCTGCTGCGTTGCTGATGGAGACTCACAGTGAAGAAGTGAAGCTCGCGGAGCGATTCAAGAAGAGCGGCGTCAAGCACTTTCAGCAGTTCTGCAAGACCGACGAGTTCGGCAAGCGCATTTTGGACGCTAGCGATAACTACAACTGTCTTTTCAACGGCCTCAAGATCGGCGCTCGTGTTATCGGACGACCAAATCTTATCCCTGAAGACGTAGTCGACAAGTTTCTCGATGATGAGCTCAAGGAAGGTCGTGACTTGTTGCAAGGCTGCACCTGGAAACAGTTTGCAAAGTTGCTTCCTCGACTACGTGCCGCTCGGTGTGACCTAGTCATCAACTGCTTTCAGAAAAACTTGGCGCCTGGTGGTCACCGTGGACTGACGAGCCTTCATAGCGATCACGCAGTTTCTGGTAAATCGCGTAGGCTGACGTACATCCTTCCACAAGGAGAACATGCGCATCATCAATCGTGGAGATCAAGAAAGATCGAGTCTTGCGCTCCATGCGGCGTCTTTCACGTGAGCTCGGTTTTCGAGCGGCACGTTTTTTGGCGGCTCGGAGCTTTGCTCGAGCTTGCTTGGCCTTCGCGCGGAGCAATGCTCTGCGTCTGTCCTTCTCACGTTTAGTGTCGGCAAAGGATTTGATCGCCGGGAGGTTCGACTGGGCCTTGGAGGCCGTCTTAGTCGGGCGGGCGGGTTTGGGTGTATCCACCTTTGGATCGGATGAGTTGCCCGAAGACGAATCCGATGGATCTTCAGAGGATGACGGGTCGGGTTTACGTCCGGTGGTGTCACCATCAGCATCTTCGGTCGGGCTGTCGTTTGGCGGCAGCGTCCCGGTGTCAGAGTCAAGTAGGGCTTCGGACGGCGTCGGAGACGGTGGAGCATCGGGCTTGGGTGGGAGGGGTTCGATCTCGTCGAGGTCAGAGCTGGCCGAGTCGGAGTCTCCGTCGAAGTCTTCTTGGTCGATGAAGCCTAACAGACCTTGACTGTCGAGAGCAGCGCGGACACGAGCGTTCCAGACTGCGAAGTTGGATCCGTTAAGGCGCGGAAAGTCTTCACTGGTCCTCCCCAACGTTGGGCTTATAACCTGTCGAGCCATAGGACTCGGCGTTGGCAGAATTGGAAGAAAAGGGAAGAACACTTGCGAAGAACTTAGTAAAAAGAAGAGTGAGATTGAGATTGAAGAGAGTAAGTGATGCGTGGCTGAGCAGCAGCCAACCATCTAGAATTCTGGTAAAAACCCAGTTCTAGATGGTCAATACAGCTTCTAGATCAATAATATTTACGAGGTTGGTGTACATGTGGTGTGGAGGAGACCAACACTCACAACCACAAAATGCATAATAGCACTACAGCAGAGCAAGTACAGTGCACGTGTGTGCTTTGCCGCAAAGCCTTTGCGAAACGAGCGCCAGACTGGCGGCCAGTGGTACACCATTGTTACTTAAAATTAGCACTATCCACACAACAGAAAACGCCCCACACAGAGCAAGTCACCACCGCTTAAGGACAAGATATGCGGCGCCATTGACACCACGCACCACTGAGGCAGCGCTTTCTTGCACAAGAGGATCTTTGCCAGACATGGCCTGTGAAATAAACGTTCGTGGTGAAGTAACACGGAGGGGGCGAGGGGGCGCCACCACCACAGTCGAGGTGCGTCAATACGGCTATGCGGAATTGCTGCTATAGGTGTGGCTTAATAAATGTTGTTGCGTAGATCCAGGAAGCTCCAAACGGTCTAGCACAGCGGTGTCCGGTAGCCGGAGGTGCTGTCAAGGTCAAGGAGCCAAGGAGAGTTGTCACCAGCTAGTGATCCGTTCGGTGACGTCCTGCGTCAATGTTACATTTAGTGCGACCAGAAAGCTGAGGAACACCTGGTTGGCTGCCTCACAGTTGTAAGTCCCTAAACGGTGGGTAGCGCATATCGGCTTTTGTAACTAGAGTACTGACGAATATCTGTTCGATGTGACTATTAGGCTACTGCTGGTCCGGAGAGCGTAAGGACAGACAGAAACAGCATCATCTCTGAGTTACGCTGAATCAACGGTGGCCGTACTGCTACCATTCGTCGCCCCAGTGCAGAGCAGCATACAAGGAGCACATGTACGAATACGAGTTGCAGTATTGGTACATCTATATGCTGAAGAGTTATTTCTCGTTCTTGTTTTGAATTACCTGCCTACTAACGACGTTCATTATCTAGAGCATGCTTGTTATTCATTGGCCTTCCTGCAGATTGTCGAATATCACGGCCTGGACCGCGGTAACAAAAGCGCTCTCTTTCTCCGTCGTGAGTTCGATCGTACATCGCTAGGAGTGAGTGGACACATACAGCATACTTCATGTTGTACAGGCAGGGACAACGTCCTGTGGCGGCGTCAATAGCCCACCCAGCTGGCGGCATTCCTTTCAGCTCCATCCGGTCCGTGTGGTAGCTGAGCTGAGCGGTCACAGGGAGCGCCTCACGTGTCCGCTTCAGCTCAGGATCGTAGACACGTGTGGTCGACTGCTGGAAGACGTGCGCCACGTCAGTTGAAGGCTCCGTCTCGTTCAACAAGAACGATATGCTGTTGCGCGATGGTAAGTGCTGATATATGATACCTTGGCGGCGAAGCTCGTGCATTCTCCTCTTTAGTGTTGTTGATGGAGATGTAGTGACGGCAAACGCACGGGTGTTGAAGGACTCATTTTTGCAGCAAGCAGACATTCGAACCAGAAGCACACCCATTTTGAGCCGGCGATGGAGTGTGTAATCCCGTTTAAGAGACCGATTAAACTGTTCTGCGGGGTTGTTGGTCGTAGCCAAGCCTCGCGGAGATCGGAAACACTGCCACTGCTCGAACTTGCCGGTAAGCCATTGCTTTGTGAAGTATGCCACAAATGTTTCAAGCTCTAGCAATTGACCCCACTGACTCAAAACTTTCTGCTTCGTTTCCAGGTAATCATACGCATCACGGGTGAAGTGCATATCCTGCAGCCCTTGCATTACCACGTGCCCGAGCTCCGTAGGAAGATGGCGCGTACGCTTGAACACCTTTGCGGCTACGTGAAAGTAGCACATTAGCGTTGACAAGGAGTTGTCTTCCCCAAAGACTGTCTGTACCGCATTCCACTGCGCATCGTCCGCGTCACCCATGACGTAGGAAACCCTCATTGGCTGTTCCACGACTTGCAAATATACGCGACGCAGTGCGAGCAACGCCTTAGTGTAGTGTTCTTCCTTCCGTTGCGATGAAATAAAAATCGCTAGTAGGTGAAATGATCGATTGCTGTCGGAGATACCAACGACAAACACAGGATACCAAGCTTGCGACAGCTTAAACGTCGCATCCATGTGCAGAATAAAGGAATCAGGATCACGGTTGACTTTCTGCAGTAGATTCTTCGTAGAGATACCTACAAGAAACGGATCTTTGTCTGTTCCACGGCCGACCCACGGCTTACCGTCCGGCGTCAGACGCCACGAAAACGTGAAGGGGGAATCAGCATGTTCCTTGCCAGTAAATCCGGCATCCCAAATGTCTTTCGTGGCTTCGTCGATGTAGTCGTTGTTCCGTAGGTGAGACCGAGTGTAGTAATTGACAAAGCGCTGAACAACTTGCAGCGAAGGAAGTGTCTCTTTGTCCAGCGCGAAGCGACCCATCATTCCGTTTCGAATTCGTGAAGGCTTAAGGGCTTGAGCTGCGAGATCCGTGGCGAATGCTTTCATTGCGCCGCTCATACGGGCGGGTTCGATGCCTCGACGAGGCGTTAGGTGCTCTCCACGTTCTGCAACAGTGATAAGATGCAATTCTTGGCACTCCTGGGTCTTGCCGTACCAACCACATGGTACTCCTACCGATACTTCCTTGCACGCCAGGTCACGGCAGCAGCGCTCACGCACGCGCATCTTGTGGGGCGCCGCCAGATTGCACACGTTACATGCTGTTAGCTGGCTCTTCGTTATTTTCGACGCTTTCATTGTCTCCACCAGCATATTGCCGTCGTCTGCAGGGTACGCTCGGGCGACTACCGTCCAGTCATGGCGCTTGGTAGGCTTGGAAGGCATGATGGTATTGCGTGCTCTAACGGTGAAGAAAGTTTTACTAGAGACTTTAGGCTTTTGAACCTTCTTACTATTGGCTATAATTTGTGAATCGGCATGTGCTGATTGGGTAGCTTTCGGATGGATACACGAGGGGGAATAACGGGTGGTGTAGGGAGGATTCGCTGTGCTGCCTTCCTATTGGTAGTGCTCACGCTGCAAACATCTGTGATAGTACGTATTGTGCAGTTCTTTTCTGCAATCTTGGTTACGATTATGCAGATAATAGTGTTTTTGACACGTTGTCGGGGAATGCTGGGCAACGAACGGATGCAGTGACTGTAATACTGTACATGTTCTGTTCACTGAACAGTGTTCAGTAGTATTATTTACAGTATACAATACCGTAAGTACTTCTGAAGCCGTTCACGATTGCGATTATGTAATACATGGATACTACCTCGAGCTTCGAGGTCTCTACCTAGTACTTCGACTCGAAGTACTAGGTAGAGAGTTAAGTGGACAGGCAGAACAGGCTGTTGAAGTGACCCATGCAAACACGGTGCTGTACAGTAAGCACTGGGAGTGTCTGCTGTGGACTTGGAATAGCGCTGTTAGCAACCAAGACAGTGTTTGACACTTGTACAGTATCATGAGTTTCGCTCACAACGAATCACAACTATTTGTATTAAAATATACGGAGTGCGTAGGTACTATTAATACGTACATGCATGATGCCAGTCTGCATCTCTAAAACCGCCCGTAATCATTGCTAATTATTAATACCGGTACACCCGAAACATTTCATTAATACTTTCTCCTCGCGTGCTTAGCAAACACTGATAACAATTTATGCTTTACTCGACCGCCAATACTCATCGCTAACGGACAAGACAGCCTTTGCCGAATGCTGGCACTTCATCCGCTAAGACATTCGTTGGAATCCCTGTGATCGGAGGCTGGGCTGCGGGGATTTCAGTCACAGTTGTTTTCTGTTGAGGTTAGGGCCGGGACCGCCTCTCCATCGTGCTCTCTATAAACTAATAATGAAGAGACACGGTATTTTTGACTCTAATAAATAATGTACTAAAATGTCTGGAACATTTTAGTACGATGAATGGTAGCGGCAATTCTAGACTATGTTTCTGAATGCCGCATACTAATTTCTTGTTAGTAGCCCGCTACTTTCTTAAACATTAATCTTACTTCTTCATTTACCGAGTCCACCACAAGCTCTTCTTCTTTTACCAAGTCCAACACAAGTGTCTTCTCCTTTTACCAAGTCCAGCACAAGTGCCTTCTCCTTTTACCAAGTCCGACACAAGCGTCTTCTCCTCCTACACTCAAGACTTCCTCTCCACTATGGCCGCCTAGACCACTCTACTTTTGTCCTCACTCCATTCCCCCTGTGCTGCCCTAACAACTCTGCGCAAATCATCCCTCCAACAGGTTATAAGCCCAGCGTTTCTCCAGGGGCGAGCTGGACGCTGCAAGACAACACACCTCCAAGCCGCATGAATGGCCAGGGGCACAAGGAGGTGAAGGAGACCTGAGTGAGAAATCGCTGGACGGACACTTGCCTGCGTTAGGCTACGTTGCCAACTTTGCGCCAGCCACTGAACTGTAGCGCTGCATGTGCAATAGATCGCCATGCTGGGAGGCCATGTTGCCCTCTACGCCAGCAAACGAGCTGCACGCGGTGAGCAGCACGTCTGACACGCGGTATCGAGCCAGAGGAGAATCTCCCTGGACTCCGTACCATACGCACTGCGTATTGAGCCAGAAGAGAATCTCCCTGGACTCCGTACCATACGCACTGCGTATTGAGCCTACGAAGCAATAACACTTTTTTGCATGGGCAATGTCTCTGTCGATTGACTAAATACTACTAGTAGTGTAGTAGTGTGCATGCTTCTCACTACTTCGAAGTATAATAAAATCCGGAATACAATCCGAAGAGCCACCAGGGAGAAAATTACCTTAAAGCTGTGAGCTAGATAAAATGTGGGTGAAGTGTGCGCCTAATATTGCTTTGGTGCAAGCATTGTTACCTAGCTGCTCAAAGCATATTTATGCCACATTCACAAAAGAAATTTATGAATAAAATCATACATGCAATTTGCAAGATGCAAAAACAAAATTGCAAATTTCACAAAGGCTGCCTAGCTTGTACGAAGAAAAAAATATATATACCCCAAACGTTGAGAGAGAAATACTTAATGAAATGTATGAAACTGGGAGGCATCAACGCCAAAAACTATTCATGCATTCGCCAAACTTTAACATTTATTGTCACTGGCAAAAGTTTCAAACATTTCCAGCATAACAGTACCAAAAGAATTAGAAAAATCAATCAATATTTTATGACTACAAGACAAGCCTACAGAAGCCTCTGTCTACAGAAAGCAAACTATAGTTTTACTGCATCAATTCCGTCTACAATGAATTCGATAGTTTACAAAATCTATCGCTAGCGCTTGCGAAGTAAAAATAAAATTATAAACTTCCAAACGAGAAACAACTCGATGAGCCTCTAGGGAGAAAAATAACCCCAACGACGAGAGCCTGCACACTTACTGCAAATATGATGCGTACGCTACCGATGACACTGTTTGATGTTATTTATGCTTTTAAAAGCTGTAGCCTTTCTTCAAAAATATTTGAAAACTATAAGCTCTCAATAACAATAGTCAGAGCAAATTGAAAATGACTGCAGCACCTATATCAACCATTTCATGAAATTGGGAGGCAATTCTATAAGACCTCAGCAGCGAAAAAACAAAAAACAAACCACACATTGTAAAGAAATATCCACATATTAAAGAGCAAAACAATGGCAGTTTAAGAAATGAACAAAGCTAAAACGCTTACACAAAATATATAAAGATAAATACGGTGATCAGGTGTAGGTTTCCTGAGTAGCCAACAACAGAGCGAACAGGTTTTGATCCTTAAAATTAAAGGTTTCTTGAGGTAGCTTCTACAAATTCGTAAAGCTAAAACGATAACAACAACAGAGCGAACAGGTTTTGATCCTTAAAATTAAAGGTTTTCCTGAGGTAGCTTCTACAAAATCGTAAAGCTAAAACGATAACAGCAACAATTCAGCGAACAGGTTTTGATCCTTAAAATTAAAGGTTTCCCTGAGATAGCTTCTACAAAATCGTATAACTAAAACGATAGCAACAACAATCACTACGGTGAACAGGTTTAATCCTCGAAGGTTTTCCTGAGTAGCCAAAATAACAATGAAACAAGAAATCAGCACACGTTATTGCCAAAGCAAAACAGCACAAGGTGACAAATCTGACAATGAAAGTCAAAGGAAAAAGATCATCAATATCAAAACAAGATCTTACTTCTTGTAAATGCCTCATGTACGTACAGGACTGTTTATAACAGCCACCTGTGGTAACTATCCGACAGATAGAGCATCATACACATTCCTCGATGTGGGAGGCTGTCGAAGTAAGCATCTCCGATGTGATGATGACTATCTAGTGAAATATAATTGTACTATTTCATATAGAGAAATCGTAGTCGAAGGTAACTGCTTTGGGGCAGCCATTGTAATGAGATGCACGGCGATAGTAGGGTCCATCCGGGCCACCTGCGCCGACCGAGGCATGATCTTCAAAGCTGGCGTTAAATAACTGAGCCTCGAGCCAATCTGCCTGGTCTCCACAAGTATCCTGAATGACGCCGACTGAGCGAGAATGAAGCGTTGCAATACCCAAAGCTGGCTGTTGAAAGCATCGAAGTTTGTTGGTGTCGTGGCCTTGACGTGCGTGTCCTTGACGTGCGTGTGGCTTGGTGCGGTGACAGTAGATGTAAATTGTGATGTGAGACTACGAGATCAGCTTGATGAGCCCCCCGAGCTGCTGATTGATCCTATGCCGCGCGCCGAACCATAGAATAAGACCTTATGCCGTCCCAGCATCATCTGCGTTTGTCGTCTCTACTAAATTCAAGGCTGTCCGTCATGTGGGCCGATTCTGTTGGCATTGAGCTTCTCTAAGTTAACATACACGCTCCGATAAGATGGCCACTTGTTGTAACTGCTATTAACTTCAATACAAGTGTACTCTCAAAACCTATCACTGTCAAAACTAATTCGTTTTGAACTTTCGAGTCATTTTTCAGTCTGCCACCTGGTGCACAGGTGGCCAAATGGCGATTTGGGACTCCACCTCCCCAGAAAGCTGCCCTGGCGAGCTCTAGGAGCTTCAGAAACGCAAAAAACACGAATTCGTGTAGCCATTTTGTAAATTGACTGAACACTTTTAGCAGGGTTTTCGTAGACCAATCAAAACACGTGTATTATATTATCCAATGACGTTCCCTGATGTCGATCCAGGGAGGCTGTTGAGGTTAGGGCCCGTCACAGGGACCGCCTCTCCATCGTGCTCTCTATAAACTAATAATGAAGAGACACGGTATTTTTGACTCTAATAAATAATGTACTAAAATGTCTGGAACATTTTAGTACGATGAATGGTAGCGGCAATTCTAGACTATGTTTCTGAATGCCGCATACTAATTTCTTGTTAGTAGCCCGCTACTTTCTTAAACATTAATCTTACTTCTTCATTTACCGAGTCCACCACAAGCTCTTCTTCTTTTACCAAGTCCAACACAAGTGTCTTCTCCTTTTACCAAGTCCAGCACAAGTGTCTTCTCCTTTTACCAAGTCCGACACAAGCGTCTTCTCCTCCTACACTCAAGACTTCCTCTCCACTATGGCCGCCTAGACCACTCTACTTTTGTCCTCACTCCATTCTAACAACTCTGCGCAAATCATCCCTCCAACAGGTTATAAGCCCAGCGTTTCTACAGGGGCGAGCTGGACGCTGCAAGACAACACACCTCCAAGCCGCATGAATGGCCAGGGGCACAAGGAGGTGAAGGAGACCTGAGTGAGAAATCGCTGGACGGACACTTGCCTGCGTTAGGCCACGTTGCCAACTTTGCGCCAGCCACTGAGCTGTAGCGCTGCATGTGCAATAGATCGCCATGCTGGGAGGCCATGTTGCCCTCTACGCCAGCAAACGAGCTGCACGCGGTGAGCAGCACGTCTGACACGCGGTATCGAGCCAGAGGAGAATCTCCCTGGACTCCGTACCATACGCCTGCGTATTGAGCCAGAAGAGAATCTCCCTGGACTCCGTACCATACGCACTGCGTATTGAGCCTACGAAGCAATAACACCTTTTTTGCATGAGCAATGTCTCTGTCGATTGACTAAATACTACTAGTAGTGTAGCAGTGTGCATGCTTCTCACTACTTCGAAGTATAATAAAATCCGGAATACAATCCGAAGAGCCACCAGGGAGAAAATAACCTTAAAGCTGTGAGCTAGATAAAATGTGGTGAAGTGTGCGCCTAAATTGCTTTGGTGGCAAGCATTGTTACCTAGCTGCTCAAAGCATATTTATGCCACATTCACAAAAGAAATTTATGAATAAAATCATACATGCAATTTGCAAGATGCAAAAACAAATTGCAAATTTCACAAAGGCTGCCTAGCTTGTACGAAGAAAAAAATATATATACCCCAAACGTTGAGAGAGAAATCTTAATGAAATGTATGAACTGGGAGGCATCAACGCCAAAAACTATTCATGCATTTGCCAAACTTTAACATTTATTGTCACTGGCAAAAGTTTCAAAACATTTCCAGCATAACAGTACCAAAAGAATTAGAAAAATCAATCATATTTTATGACTACAAGACAAGCCTACAAAGCCTCTGTCTACAGAAAGCAAACTATATAGTTTACTGCATCAATTTCCGTCTACAATGAATTCGATAGTTTACAAAATCTATCGCTAGCGCTTGCGAAGTAAAAATAAAATTATAAACTTCCAAACGAGAACAACTCGATGAGCCTCTATAGAGAAAATAACCCCAACGACGAGAGCCTGCCACACTTACTGCAAATATGATGCGTACGCTACCGATGACACTGTTTGATGTTATTTATGCTTTTAAAAGCTGTAGCCTTTCTTCAAAAATATTTGAAAACTATAAGCTCTCAATAACAATAGTCAGAGCAATTGAAAATGACTGCAGCACCTATATCAACCATTTCATGAATTGGGAGGCAATTCTATAAGACCTCAGCAGCGAAAAAAAACAAAAAACAAACCACACATTGTAAAGAAATATCCCATATTAAAGGCAAAACAATGGCAGTTTAAGAAATGAACAAAGCTAAAACGCTTACACAAATATATAAAGATAAATACGGTGATCAGGTGTAGGTTTCCTGAGTACCAACACAGAGCGAACAGGTTTTGATCCTTAAAATTAAAGGTTTTCTTGAGGTAGCTTCTACAAATTCGTAAAGCTAAAACGATAACAACAACAGAGCGAACAGGTTTTGATCCTTAAAATTAAAGGTTTTCCTGAGGTAGCTTCTACAAAATCGTAAAGCTAAAACGATAACAGCAACAATTCAGCGAACAGGTTTGATCCTTAAAATTAAGGTTTCCCTGAAGTAGCTGCTACAAATTCGTATAACTAAAACGATAGCAACAACAATCACTACGGTGAACAGGTTTAATCCTCGAAGGTTTTCCTGAGTAGCCAAAATAACAATGAAAACAAGAAATCAGCACAGTTATTGCCAAAGCAAAACAGCACAAGGTGACAAATCTGACAATGAAAGTCAAAGGAAAAAGATCATCAATATCAAAACAAGATCTACTTCTTGTAAATGCTCATGTACGTACAGGACTGTAATAACAGCCACCTGTGGTAACTATCCGACAGATAGAGCATCATACACATTCCTCGATGTGGGAGGCTGTCGAAGTAAGCATCTCCGATGTGATGATGACTATCTAGTGAAATATAATTGTACTATTTCATATAGAGAAATCGTAGTCGAAGGTAACTGCTTTGGGGCAGCCATTGTAATGAGATGCACGGCAATAGTAGGGTCCATCCGGGCCACCTGCGCCGACCGAGGCATGATCCTCAAAGCTGGCGTTAAATAACTGAGCCTCGAGCCAATCTGCCTGGTCTCCACAAGTATCCTGAATGACGCCGACTGAGCGAGAATGAAGCGTTGCAATACCCAAAGCTGGCTGTTGAAGCATCGAAGTTTGTTGGTGTCGTGGCCTTGACGTGCGTGTCCTTGACGTGCGTGTGGCTGGTGCGGTGACAGTAGAATGTAAATTGTGATGTGAGACTACGAGATCAGCTCGATGAGCCCCCGAGCTGCTGATTGATCCTATACCGCGCGCCGAACCATAGAATAAGACCTTATGCCGTCCCAGCATCATCTGCGTTTGTCGTCTCTACTAAATTCAAGGCTGTCCGTCATGTGGGCCGATTCTGTTGGCATTGAGCTTCTCTAAGTTAACATACACGCTCCGATAAGATGGCCACTTGTTGTAACTGCTATTAACTTCAATACAAGTGTACTCTCAAAACCTATCACTGTCAAAACTAATTCGTTTTAAACTTTCGAGTCATTTTTCAGTCTGCCACCTGGTGCACAGGTGGCCAAATGGCGATTTGGACTCCACCTCCCCAGAAAACTGCCCTGGCGAGTAGAGTCCAAATCCGGTCTCCGTTTGGCTGTAGGGCCTCTAGGAGCTTCAGAAACGCAAAAAACACGAATTCGTGTAGCCATTTTGTAAATTGACTGAACACTTTTAGCAGGGTTTTCGTAGACCAATCAAAACACGTGTATTATATTATCCAATGACGTTCCCTGATGTCGATCCAGGGAGGCTGTTGAGGTTAGGGCCCGTCACAGGGACCGCCTCTCCATCGTGCTCTCTATAAACTAATAATGAAGAGACACGGTATTTTTGACTCTAATAAATAATGTACTAAAATGTCTGGAACATTTTAGTACGATGAATGGTAGCGGCAATTCTAGACTATGTTTCTGAATGCCGCATACTAATTTCTTGTTAGTAGCCCGCTACTTTCTTAAACATTAATCTTACTTCTTCATTTACCGAGTCCACCACAAGCTCTTCTTCTTTTACCAAGTCCAACACAAGTGTCTTCTCCTTTTACCAAGTCCAGCACAAGTGTCTTCTCCTTTTACCAAGTCCGACACAAGCGTCTTCTCCTCCTACACTCAAGACTTCCTCTCCACTATGGCCGCCTAGACCACTCTACTTTTGTCCTCACTCCATTCTGTGCTGCCCTAACAACTCTGCGTAAATCATCCCTCCAACATTTTCGACTGCTTTGCCAACCCACCGCTAATAGCGGCGCTACCGGTAGAACTACTGGTACTCCCCAACCCAGGGTTTAAAGATACTGCATCACTTGCTGGTGTGTCGTTACTGGTAGGCCTCCTCGGTCTATTTATCTTACTCAGTAGTTCCGTTTTCGACAGGTTTTCAGATAAGATACTGTCAGTACCGGTAGCACCTTTCAGAATATCGTCGATGACGTCCATGACATAAGTCAGACGAGTGCACACACCCGCTCTCGCCCCGCACTTGCCACCCCAGCTCACAACACCAACAAGTACGTCATTAGCGAGAAGTGGGCCTCCAGAGTCTCCGCTGCACGAGTCCTTGCCGTTTCCGTTCCCAGCACAGATCATTCCTTCCGTTATGCGATTCCTGTATCCTTGTTGCATTCCGCGTTTGAAATAATCCTTACGTCGACTTCTTTGAGCGTTAAGCTGCTCTTGCGATCTTCGGTCAATCCCCAACCAAGAGCCGTTGCCATCGTTCCAACGCGATTGTCTGACCCATCGGTAGCACACAGAGAAGCTGTCTTCTGAGTGGATGTGGTCTTTAGTTTCAACAAACCAATATCGTAAAGGTGATTGTCGTTATTGTACAAGGGGTGACGGTATCCTTCGACCACCTTAATCTGCTCGGCTGACTTGGATCCTGAGCCTGAGCTGAACTCGGATCCGAGGGATGCAAACATTTGTCCCTCACCCGTCTTGATGCAATGTCCGGCTGTAAGGATGTACTACGCGCGCGACAAGTGTGCCGCCACAAAATGTTTTGCCGTCAGGATCAAAGTGCAAGCTTGCGATGAACGGGTACGGGTCCACATCAGCATCTAAACCTCCATAGATGCGGGTTTCCTGGCTTACAGACAAAGTTGTACTGGTGCTTGAGGCAACAATCGGTGGCACTGTCGTATGCATAGCAATGGAGACATATCTTGATAATATCGACGTTAGCGCGCCAAGTTGTACCAATTTCATCCTCATGAAACTGTGCGCCAAGAAAGCCAAAGTGAAACTGGCAAGGTCGTGGGAGAATCTCCTACGATCTCCCAGGGAGATTTTGCGCTATAATCGCTATAATTACGAGACCATGAGAAGCTCTCAAATACCATCTCAAAGATAATTTCGCTTACATGTACTGTAATGTAAGAGTAAGCTGAAAAAATGTTTGGATGCCAAGCTACTTGGCAAGCATACATTGACAGCAACTAACCGCTGTTTTTTCAGCGCATGTGGAAGTCTAGTTGTTGGATTCCATTAAATGAGCCAGCAACATGCAGATCTTATCTTGCTGCACTTTTGCCAGTTGAGATCAATCCAAAATTTGGATCTCGAGTTGGCGAAATTGCCTGGCTGATCAAGACAACGAAGTTACTTTAATTTAAAAAGAGCCACTTAACCGCAAATATTTTTAAATACAGTACCGAAATTTTCTGTAAAAAAGTGAGTACAAAATTAGTATAAGACAGTAACAAGTAAAAAAAAAATTTGCTCGATTTTTTTCAATGAAATACTTGTATACGATTAAAATAGGCTAGCTACTGGAAATAGTACAGCAGATAATATCTGCTGTCAAACAAAATGATACTTACGAGATATCAAGATAAAGTGGCCAATTGATTTTCGCACTTACTGAAGCTGTGACATTTGGTGTAAACTTCCATCGAAAAAAACTGTAAAACCTATTCAATTGTTTTTAGCGAGGGCTTTTAGAAGCACTTGGATCTCAAAAATTGAAAAAAAAAATATGAGAGTGAGTGCTGCGCCCAACTTGGATAAGGTTACGTTGGACGAGATTTTCTTAGCTGACTCTCTCTCTATCCGTACGGAGGATAGCGTATACCCCGGGGTATACCCTCTCAAACACCACTCATCTGGAAAGACCGCCGAGGAAGAGGGAGGTGTGAAAATGCCCCACGATCTCCGCGTCAAGGCGCTAGTAAGGCTGCCACGCCAGCGTGAGAGCAGCAGCTGGGGCAGCGGTGCCTCGGAGTACAGTGCTTCAGCCGTCTCCAGCGACGAGGAATGGGTGGACTCTTCAAAAGAGGTGTCAAGCACCACAAACACAGCGGGTCATTGATGTCAAAGCAAAGGAGGTCAGAGGGATTGGACCACCCTCGGAGTGTTCATAGAGCGACGAACAGGACATCCAGCAGCTTGTCGTGCCTGCTCCAAGTCTAGAGCGCTACAAGTTCAGCTCCTGGGACGATTTGGATTCATACCTGGCCGAATATATGAAGGAAACATACCAGGTACGTCGACAATGCTGTCAAATTCGGAGGGTTTACACTTACTTCGATGTGTTTGCTGCTGATTGTACAGAGCTTTCGTGTCCGTACCAGCAACTCGGCTGTCTCAAGAAAAACCAAGATTCGCTCGTCGGGCTCCGAGCAACCTTTGTTGTCGGACGCCGGGAAGAACTACGGCAAAACGTACATCTGCATGCATTCGGGAAAGTTCAAGCTGCGTGGAAAAGGGAAGAGGAAGCGACTGCAGGCGAGAGCTATGGAG
>JAANHX010000377.1:0-33336 GCA_011320135.1 Phytophthora betacei
CCCAATTAGTGTTCGAATGAAAAGCAGCTTTTTCAGCTCTACATCTAGCTGTCTGTGCGAGAAGGAAGGCCAAAAAAAACGTTGTGAACAAACTGCATGTGCTTTGTGTTTGCTAAAATGCTTCAGCTGGTGCGTAATAGCAAACCTAGAACCTATTTTGGGGGACTCCTCAAAAAAGTGTCCCATATCTGTGGCAGCACGGATACCTCCGCACGGAAAATATTTTTTTTCGGAAATGTGCATTTTTTTGAAAGGAGATACCAGTTTTTAGAACTTCTCATACTATTTACTTATTTATGTAATTTTAAATCTAAACACTTCTACTTTAAAGTACTACTGCGGTGTAGTACTTCAATGCTTTAGCCCTTGAAGTACTTCAAGGTAGAAGTACTATTACAGCGTAGTACTACGTTGCGTTATACTACTAGTAGAAGCTTTATTATAGTACTACTACTAGTACAAGATCATTCGTGCCATTATTAGCAAAAGAGCAATTCAAACATGTGTTTAAGCGGTTGTAGCGAAACTGTTGCCCCGCTTACTTAAACGACTGCTGAGTAGCCATGTCGCTCTGGTGCACTGAGTCACTTTGTAGGACCGAGTCCTCCGAAGTTGAAGCCGAGTCCTCCTCAATCAGAGTCTTCGAAATCTTCGAAGTCTTACCACCCTTGACCAGAACAGTGTCCTCACTGCCGCTATCCGATTCGCTGGCAAACAACCAGTCGAGATCGTGGCTGCCAGATGCTCCCTTGGTAACCTTGCCCTTGGTAGCACCCTTGACAAGAGAGGGGTCCTCGCTTCCGCTGTCAGAGTCGTTGTCAAGCAGCCATGACAGATCGTCACTACCAGAGTCCGATTCCTCCTCTGCAACGGAGCCTTGGTTGCCTTACCCTTGGTGGCAGGGACGTCCGTCTCCTCCGACGCAGATTCGGTAGAATCCTCAACCGGAGTCTTGGTGGCCTTGCCTCCCTTGGTCTGCACAGTGTCCTCGCTACCGCTGGCAGAGTCACTGTCCGAGTCGCTGTCGAACAACCACGACAGGTCGTTACCACTACCTGAGCTGTTCTTGAGCAATTTGAGTAGCCATGAGAGGTCATTGCTTCCACTACCGTCGAGTAACGAGCTACATCATCACTGCCCGACGTCGACTCCGACGAGTCCATCGACGACGGGAGCGAAATTTGCTCCATCGAAGAGGCGGAGGACGATGCCACGCCGAACTTGCTTCCATCGCCACCGGCCAAAATGTCCTCAATGTAGTCCATAACGTACGTAAGACGAGTAAAAATACCAGCCTGTTCACCGCACTTGCTTCCCCAGCTCACGCATCCAATGAGGATGTTGCCGTCCACGAGAAGCGGACCACCCGAGTCACCATTGCACGTGTCCCTGCCGTCACCGGTTCCGGCACACAGCATACCTTCCGTGACACGGCCAACGTACTTCTTAATTTGCCACACTCCGCGTTCGAGATGACAGGAAGCGTGAGCTGCTGCAGGATAGGGCTGCCCAGCTCGCCGCTGGTCTCGGTCTTGCCCCATCCTAGAACAGTACCAAGGGTACCGACCTTGTTGCTGGATCCGTCTGCTGCGCACAGCTTTGCCGTTTTGCGCTTAATCGGCTTTTTAGTTTAAGCAAACCCACATCGTACAAGTGCTCCTTCTTCTTGTACAACGGGTGGCGGAAACCTTTAATGACGGGTATCGAGGTGGCTTCACCGGAGCCAGAACCAGTGCTGTCGTTCGTACCAAAAGTGGCGACAATGTCCATCTCGCTAGTCCTAATGCAATGACCAGCCGTAAGAATGTACTGGGGGGCGATGAGCGTACCGGCACAGAAGGTCTCGTCAAAGAAAGAATCACGCAGACTAGCGAGGAACGGGAACTTGTCGATGTTTGCATCTGAACCCTCGTAAATGCGGTTCTCCTCATTGGCAGTCAAGCCAGTGCTCTCTTTCTCGGTATTGACCGTCGTGGAAACATCGGAAAACGAGTAGCCATACGTGAACGTCGCAAGGGATGCCACTGTCGCGGCGAAGGCGCCAACCTGTACAATCTTCATCGTTCGGACTGTTTGGAGGATTTAGCACCTATTAGGTCCTTCGAAGGTCCCGGAGGGGTGAAAACCAAAATGATCTGGTCGAGCATATCGTCCGGGATATACCATACGGGCTATCCGTCAAGGCTTCCGGGTTGAGTCAAGCCGGAAGCGCTCCGAAGCTGTGGTGCTAGCAAAGTTTGCCAAAAACAGTTGTGGACAATGTCCACTGGACATTCTTGCGATAATTATGGATAGGGCAAAAACGTAATTCAGAAGCTTCGGACATGCCTACAGTACGTGCCACAACTAGACAGTCAAAGCGCGTGCAGTGCCGGAAAACAGCAGGTTTATAATGTTTCATAATGAAACTTTCATTGCATCGCAAGAGAAAGAAAAATATGGGGAATGCGACAAAATACCATAAACACTACTGGAACCAGCGTCCACCACCACTGTCGAGCCATAGGACTCGGCGTTGGCAGAATTGGAAGAAAAGGGAAGAACACTTGCGAAGAACTTAGTAAAAAGAAGAGTGAGATTGAGATTGAAGAGAGTAAGTGATGCGTGGCTGAGCAGCAGCCAACCATCTAGAATTCTGGTAAAAACCCAGTTCTGGATGGTCAATACAGCTTCTAGATCAATAATATTTACGAGGTTGGTGTACATGTGGTGTGGAGGAGACCAACACTCACACTCCCCCTGTCGCCAAAATTACCACTTGTACGAACGGCTCGAAAGTTGGTATATGTTACCAGTTTAATGCTAGAATTAACTAGAATCTAGAAAGTGTGGTTGCTGCTAGAGTCTTGTTACAGTTAAATCTGTAAAGGCTCTACGACACATTTTGGAAGATTTACCACTTTTTTTTTTTTTTTTATTTTTTTTTCAAATTTCTGAGAAGTAGATAGTAAGAAAATACCCCCCAAACCAGCTGCTCAAACACTAGGAAAGAAGAAGCGAGTACAGCCTTCTGATAAGAAGCAGAGCCTTCAGCCTCCTGCCAAGAAGCAGCGCCTACAACCACCGACTATTCTGTCTTCTGGGGAAGATGAAAGCGAGGACTCCCCGTGCAGTGACTCAGAGGTCGAAGAGAGCTTCTGCAGTGATGATCTCGAGAGTGAGTGCTCTGTTGGTGTCGATTCGCAGGATGGGTTTAGTAGCGACGAGGACGACCCTACAACCGAGGAGAATATGTGGGTGCATGATCCAGATGTCAAGTACCAAGTATGGCAGATCGACGACGTCCGCTACAATAGTAAAGGAGAGATCTCGGAGGTCTGTGTCCTTTGGGACTGGCGCCCCACACCTCAAAGTCGGCGATATCGACGCTGGGAACCTGCTGCGTTGCTGATGGAGACTCACAGTGAAGAAGTGAAGCTCGCGGAGCGATTCAAGAAGAGCGGCGTCAAGCACTTTCAGCAGTTCTGCAAGACCGACGAGTTCGGCAAGCGCATTTTGGACGCTAGCGATAACTACAACTGTCTTTTCAACGGCCTCAAGATCGGCGCTCGTGTTATCGGACGACCAAATCTTATCCCTGAAGACGTAGTCGACAAGTTTCTCGATGATGAGCTCAAGGAAGGTCGTGACTTGTTGCAAGGCTGCACCTGGAAACAGTTTGCAAAGTTGCTTCCTCGACTACGTGCCGCTCGGTGTGACCTAGTCATCAACTGCTTTCAGAAAAACTTGGCGCCTGGTGGTCACCGTGGACTGACGAGCCTTCATAGCGATCACGCAGTTTCTGGTAAATCGCGTAGGCTGACGTACATCCTTCCACAAGGAGAACATGCGCATCATCAATCGTGGAGATCAAGAAAGATCGAGTCTTGCGCTCCATGCGGCGTCTTTCACGTGAGCTCGGTTTTCGAGCGGCACGTTTTTTGGCGGCTCGGAGCTTTGCTCGAGCTTGCTTGGCCTTCGCGCGGAGCAATGCTCTGCGTCTGTCCTTCTCACGTTTAGTGTCGGCAAAGGATTTGATCGCCGGGAGGTTCGACTGGGCCTTGGAGGCCGTCTTAGTCGGGCGGGCGGGTTTGGGTGTATCCACCTTTGGATCGGATGAGTTGCCCGAAGACGAATCCGATGGATCTTCAGAGGATGACGGGTCGGGTTTACGTCCGGTGGTGTCACCATCAGCATCTTCGGTCGGGCTGTCGTTTGGCGGCAGCGTCCCGGTGTCAGAGTCAAGTAGGGCTTCGGACGGCGTCGGAGACGGTGGAGCATCGGGCTTGGGTGGGAGGGGTTCGATCTCGTCGAGGTCAGAGCTGGCCGAGTCGGAGTCTCCGTCGAAGTCTTCTTGGTCGATGAAGCCTAACAGACCTTGACTGTCGAGAGCAGCGCGGACACGAGCGTTCCAGACTGCGAAGTTGGATCCGTTAAGGCGCGGAAAGTCTTCACTGGTCCTCCCCAACGTTGGGCTTATAACCTGTCGAGCCATAGGACTCGGCGTTGGCAGAATTGGAAGAAAAGGGAAGAACACTTGCGAAGAACTTAGTAAAAAGAAGAGTGAGATTGAGATTGAAGAGAGTAAGTGATGCGTGGCTGAGCAGCAGCCAACCATCTAGAATTCTGGTAAAAACCCAGTTCTAGATGGTCAATACAGCTTCTAGATCAATAATATTTACGAGGTTGGTGTACATGTGGTGTGGAGGAGACCAACACTCACAACCACAAAATGCATAATAGCACTACAGCAGAGCAAGTACAGTGCACGTGTGTGCTTTGCCGCAAAGCCTTTGCGAAACGAGCGCCAGACTGGCGGCCAGTGGTACACCATTGTTACTTAAAATTAGCACTATCCACACAACAGAAAACGCCCCACACAGAGCAAGTCACCACCGCTTAAGGACAAGATATGCGGCGCCATTGACACCACGCACCACTGAGGCAGCGCTTTCTTGCACAAGAGGATCTTTGCCAGACATGGCCTGTGAAATAAACGTTCGTGGTGAAGTAACACGGAGGGGGCGAGGGGGCGCCACCACCACAGTCGAGGTGCGTCAATACGGCTATGCGGAATTGCTGCTATAGGTGTGGCTTAATAAATGTTGTTGCGTAGATCCAGGAAGCTCCAAACGGTCTAGCACAGCGGTGTCCGGTAGCCGGAGGTGCTGTCAAGGTCAAGGAGCCAAGGAGAGTTGTCACCAGCTAGTGATCCGTTCGGTGACGTCCTGCGTCAATGTTACATTTAGTGCGACCAGAAAGCTGAGGAACACCTGGTTGGCTGCCTCACAGTTGTAAGTCCCTAAACGGTGGGTAGCGCATATCGGCTTTTGTAACTAGAGTACTGACGAATATCTGTTCGATGTGACTATTAGGCTACTGCTGGTCCGGAGAGCGTAAGGACAGACAGAAACAGCATCATCTCTGAGTTACGCTGAATCAACGGTGGCCGTACTGCTACCATTCGTCGCCCCAGTGCAGAGCAGCATACAAGGAGCACATGTACGAATACGAGTTGCAGTATTGGTACATCTATATGCTGAAGAGTTATTTCTCGTTCTTGTTTTGAATTACCTGCCTACTAACGACGTTCATTATCTAGAGCATGCTTGTTATTCATTGGCCTTCCTGCAGATTGTCGAATATCACGGCCTGGACCGCGGTAACAAAAGCGCTCTCTTTCTCCGTCGTGAGTTCGATCGTACATCGCTAGGAGTGAGTGGACACATACAGCATACTTCATGTTGTACAGGCAGGGACAACGTCCTGTGGCGGCGTCAATAGCCCACCCAGCTGGCGGCATTCCTTTCAGCTCCATCCGGTCCGTGTGGTAGCTGAGCTGAGCGGTCACAGGGAGCGCCTCACGTGTCCGCTTCAGCTCAGGATCGTAGACACGTGTGGTCGACTGCTGGAAGACGTGCGCCACGTCAGTTGAAGGCTCCGTCTCGTTCAACAAGAACGATATGCTGTTGCGCGATGGTAAGTGCTGATATATGATACCTTGGCGGCGAAGCTCGTGCATTCTCCTCTTTAGTGTTGTTGATGGAGATGTAGTGACGGCAAACGCACGGGTGTTGAAGGACTCATTTTTGCAGCAAGCAGACATTCGAACCAGAAGCACACCCATTTTGAGCCGGCGATGGAGTGTGTAATCCCGTTTAAGAGACCGATTAAACTGTTCTGCGGGGTTGTTGGTCGTAGCCAAGCCTCGCGGAGATCGGAAACACTGCCACTGCTCGAACTTGCCGGTAAGCCATTGCTTTGTGAAGTATGCCACAAATGTTTCAAGCTCTAGCAATTGACCCCACTGACTCAAAACTTTCTGCTTCGTTTCCAGGTAATCATACGCATCACGGGTGAAGTGCATATCCTGCAGCCCTTGCATTACCACGTGCCCGAGCTCCGTAGGAAGATGGCGCGTACGCTTGAACACCTTTGCGGCTACGTGAAAGTAGCACATTAGCGTTGACAAGGAGTTGTCTTCCCCAAAGACTGTCTGTACCGCATTCCACTGCGCATCGTCCGCGTCACCCATGACGTAGGAAACCCTCATTGGCTGTTCCACGACTTGCAAATATACGCGACGCAGTGCGAGCAACGCCTTAGTGTAGTGTTCTTCCTTCCGTTGCGATGAAATAAAAATCGCTAGTAGGTGAAATGATCGATTGCTGTCGGAGATACCAACGACAAACACAGGATACCAAGCTTGCGACAGCTTAAACGTCGCATCCATGTGCAGAATAAAGGAATCAGGATCACGGTTGACTTTCTGCAGTAGATTCTTCGTAGAGATACCTACAAGAAACGGATCTTTGTCTGTTCCACGGCCGACCCACGGCTTACAGTCCGGCGTCAGACGCCACGAAAACGTGAAGGGGGCTTCAGCATGTTCCTTGCCAGTAAATCCGGCATCCCAAATGTCTTTCGTGGCTTGTCGGTAGTCGTTGGTGCGTCAGGTCAGACCGAGGTAGTAATTGACAAAGCGCTGAACCTTGCAGCGAAGGAAGTGTTCTTTGTCCAGCGCGAAGCGACCCATCATTCCGTTTCGAATTCGTGAAGGCTTAAGGGCTTGAGCTGCGAGATCCGTGGCGAATGCTTTCATTGCGCCGCTCAGTACTGGCGGGTTCTGCCTCGACGAGGCGTTAGGTGCTCTCCACGTTCTGCAACAGTGTAAGATGCAGATTCAGGCACTCCTGGGTCTTGCCGTACCAACCACATGGTACTGCTACCGATACGTCGCACGCCAGTCAGAGCAGCATACAAGGAGCACATGTACGAATACGAGTTGCAGTATTGGTACATCTATATGCTGAAGAGTTATTTCTCGTTCTTGTTTTGAATTACCTGCCTACTAACGACGTTCATTATCTAGAGCATGCTTGTTATTCATTGGCCTTCCTGCAGATTGTCGAATATCACGGCCTGGACCGCGGGTAACAAAAGCGCTCTCTTTCTCCGTCGTGAGTTCGATCGTACATCGCTAGGAGTGAGTGGACACATACAGCATACTTCATGTTGTACAGGCAGGGACAACGTCCTGTGGCGGCGTCAATAGCCCACCCAGCTGGCGGCATCCTTTCAGCTCCATCCGGTCCGTGTGGTAGCTGAGCTGAGCGGTCACAGGGAGCGCCTCACGTGTCCGCTTCAGCTCAGGATCGTAGACACGTGTGGTCGACTGCTGGAAGACGTGCGCCACGTCAGTTGAAGGCTCCGTCTCGTTCAACAAGAACGATATGCTGTTGCGCGATGGTAAGTGCTGATATATGATACCTTGGCGGCGAAGCTCGTGCATTCTCCTCTTTAGTGTTGTTGATGGAGATGTAGTGACGGCAAACGCACGGGTGTTGAAGGACTCATTTTTGCAGCAAGCAGACATTCGAACCAGAAGCACACCCATTTTGAGCCGGCGATGGAGTGTGTAATCCCGTTTAAGAGACCGATTAAACTGTTCTGCGGGGTTGTTGGTCGTAGCCAAGCCTCGCGGAGATCGGAAACACTGCCACTGCTCGAACTTGCCGGTAAGCCATTGCTTTGTGAAGTATGCCACAAATGTTTCAAGCTCTAGCAATTGACCCCACTGACTCAAAACTTTCTGCTTCGTTTCCAGGTAATCATACGCATCACGGGTGAAGTGCATATCCTGCAGCCCTTGCATTACCACGTGCCCGAGCTCCGTAGGAAGATGGCGCGTACGCTTGAACACCTTTGCGGCTACGTGAAAGTAGCACATTAGCGTTGACAAGGAGTTGTCTTCCCCAAAGACTGTCTGTACCGCATTCCACTGCGCATCGTCCGCGTCACCCATGACGTAGGAAACCCTCATTGGCTGTTCCACGACTTGCAAATATACGCGACGCAGTGCGAGCAACGCCTTAGTGTAGTGTTCTTCCTTCCGTTGCGATGAAATAAAAATCGCTAGTAGGTGAAATGATCGATTGCTGTCGGAGATACCAACGACAAACACAGGATACCAAGCTTGCGACAGCTTAAACGTCGCATCCATGTGCAGAATAAAGGAATCAGGATCACGGTTGACTTTCTGCAGTAGATTCTTCGTAGAGATACCTACAAGAAACGGATCTTTGTCTGTTCCACGGCCGACCCACGGCTTACCGTCCGGCGTCAGACGCCACGAAACGTGAAGGGGGAATCAGCATGTTCCTTGCCAGTAAATCCGGCATCCCAAATGTCTTTCGTGGCTTCGTCGATGTAGTCGTTGTTCCGTAGGTGAGACCGAGTGTAGTAATTGACAAAGCGCTGAACAACTTGCAGCGAAGGAAGTGTCTCTTTGTCCAGCGCGAAGCGACCCATCATTCCGTTTCGAATTCGTGAAGGCTTAAGGGCTTGAGCTGCGAGATCCGTGGCGAATGCTTTCATTGCGCCGCTCATACGGGCGGGTTCGATGCCTCGACGAGGCGTTAGGTGCTCTCCACGTTCTGCAACAGTGATAAGATGCAATTCTTGGCACTCCTGGGTCTTGCCGTACCAACCACATGGTACTCCTACCGATACTTCCTTGCACGCCAGGTCACGGCAGCAGCGCTCACGCACGCGCATCTTGTGGGGCGCCGCCAGATTGCACACGTTACATGCTGTTAGCTGGCTCTTCGTTATTTTCGACGCTTTCATTGTCTCCACCAGCATATTGCCGTCGTCTGCAGGGTACGCTCGGGCGACTACCGTCCAGTCATGGCGCTTGGTAGGCTTGGAAGGCATGATGGTATTGCGTGCTCTAACGGTGAAGAAAGTTTTACTAGAGACTTTAGGCTTTTGAACCTTCTTACTATTGGCTATAATTTGTGAATCGGCATGTGCTGATTGGGTAGCTTTCGGATGGATACACGAGGGGGAATAACGGGTGGTGTAGGGAGGATTCGCTGTGCTGCCTTCCTATTGGTAGTGCTCACGCTGCAAACATCTGTGATAGTACGTATTGTGCAGTTCTTTTCTGCAATCTTGGTTACGATTATGCAGATAATAGTGTTTTTGACACGTTGTCGGGGAATGCTGGGCAACGAACGGATGCAGTGACTGTAATACTGTACATGTTCTGTTCACTGAACAGTGTTCAGTAGTATTATTTACAGTATACAATACCGTAAGTACTTCTGAAGCCGTTCACGATTGCGATTATGTAATACATGGATACTACCTCGAGCTTCGAGGTCTCTACCTAGTACTTCGACTCGAAGTACTAGGTAGAGAGTTAAGTGGACAGGCAGAACAGGCTGTTGAAGTGACCCATGCAAACACGGTGCTGTACAGTAAGCACTGGGAGTGTCTGCTGTGGACTTGGAATAGCGCTGTTAGCAACCAAGACAGTGTTTGACACTTGTACAGTATCATGAGTTTCGCTCACAACGAATCACAACTATTTGTATTAAAATATACGGAGTGCGTAGGTACTATTAATACGTACATGCATGATGCCAGTCTGCATCTCTAAAACCGCCCGTAATCATTGCTAATTATTAATACCGGTACACCCGAAACATTTCATTAATACTTTCTCCTCGCGTGCTTAGCAAACACTGATAACAATTTATGCTTTACTCGACCGCCAATACTCATCGCTAACGGACAAGACAGCCTTTGCCGAATGCTGGCACTTCATCCGCTAAGACATTCGTTGGAATCCCTGTGATCGGAGGCTGGGCTGCGGGGATTTCAGTCACAGTTGTTTTCTGTTGAGGTTAGGGCCGGGACCGCCTCTCCATCGTGCTCTCTATAAACTAATAATGAAGAGACACGGTATTTTTGACTCTAATAAATAATGTACTAAAATGTCTGGAACATTTTAGTACGATGAATGGTAGCGGCAATTCTAGACTATGTTTCTGAATGCCGCATACTAATTTCTTGTTAGTAGCCCGCTACTTTCTTAAACATTAATCTTACTTCTTCATTTACCGAGTCCACCACAAGCTCTTCTTCTTTTACCAAGTCCAACACAAGTGTCTTCTCCTTTTACCAAGTCCAGCACAAGTGCCTTCTCCTTTTACCAAGTCCGACACAAGCGTCTTCTCCTCCTACACTCAAGACTTCCTCTCCACTATGGCCGCCTAGACCACTCTACTTTTGTCCTCACTCCATTCCCCCTGTGCTGCCCTAACAACTCTGCGCAAATCATCCCTCCAACAGGTTATAAGCCCAGCGTTTCTCCAGGGGCGAGCTGGACGCTGCAAGACAACACACCTCCAAGCCGCATGAATGGCCAGGGGCACAAGGAGGTGAAGGAGACCTGAGTGAGAAATCGCTGGACGGACACTTGCCTGCGTTAGGCTACGTTGCCAACTTTGCGCCAGCCACTGAACTGTAGCGCTGCATGTGCAATAGATCGCCATGCTGGGAGGCCATGTTGCCCTCTACGCCAGCAAACGAGCTGCACGCGGTGAGCAGCACGTCTGACACGCGGTATCGAGCCAGAGGAGAATCTCCCTGGACTCCGTACCATACGCACTGCGTATTGAGCCAGAAGAGAATCTCCCTGGACTCCGTACCATACGCACTGCGTATTGAGCCTACGAAGCAATAACACTTTTTTGCATGGGCAATGTCTCTGTCGATTGACTAAATACTACTAGTAGTGTAGTAGTGTGCATGCTTCTCACTACTTCGAAGTATAATAAAATCCGGAATACAATCCGAAGAGCCACCAGGGAGAAAATTACCTTAAAGCTGTGAGCTAGATAAAATGTGGGTGAAGTGTGCGCCTAATATTGCTTTGGTGCAAGCATTGTTACCTAGCTGCTCAAAGCATATTTATGCCACATTCACAAAAGAAATTTATGAATAAAATCATACATGCAATTTGCAAGATGCAAAAACAAAATTGCAAATTTCACAAAGGCTGCCTAGCTTGTACGAAGAAAAAAATATATATACCCCAAACGTTGAGAGAGAAATACTTAATGAAATGTATGAAACTGGGAGGCATCAACGCCAAAAACTATTCATGCATTCGCCAAACTTTAACATTTATTGTCACTGGCAAAAGTTTCAAACATTTCCAGCATAACAGTACCAAAAGAATTAGAAAAATCAATCAATATTTTATGACTACAAGACAAGCCTACAGAAGCCTCTGTCTACAGAAAGCAAACTATAGTTTTACTGCATCAATTCCGTCTACAATGAATTCGATAGTTTACAAAATCTATCGCTAGCGCTTGCGAAGTAAAAATAAAATTATAAACTTCCAAACGAGAAACAACTCGATGAGCCTCTAGGGAGAAAAATAACCCCAACGACGAGAGCCTGCACACTTACTGCAAATATGATGCGTACGCTACCGATGACACTGTTTGATGTTATTTATGCTTTTAAAAGCTGTAGCCTTTCTTCAAAAATATTTGAAAACTATAAGCTCTCAATAACAATAGTCAGAGCAAATTGAAAATGACTGCAGCACCTATATCAACCATTTCATGAAATTGGGAGGCAATTCTATAAGACCTCAGCAGCGAAAAAACAAAAAACAAACCACACATTGTAAAGAAATATCCACATATTAAAGAGCAAAACAATGGCAGTTTAAGAAATGAACAAAGCTAAAACGCTTACACAAAATATATAAAGATAAATACGGTGATCAGGTGTAGGTTTCCTGAGTAGCCAACAACAGAGCGAACAGGTTTTGATCCTTAAAATTAAAGGTTTTCTTGAGGTAGCTTCTACAAATTCGTAAAGCTAAAACGATAACAACAACAGAGCGAACAGGTTTTGATCCTTAAAATTAAAGGTTTTCCTGAGGTAGCTTCTACAAAATCGTAAAGCTAAAACGATAACAGCAACAATTCAGCGAACAGGTTTTGATCCTTAAAATTAAAGGTTTCCCTGAGATAGCTTCTACAAAATCGTATAACTAAAACGATAGCAACAACAATCACTACGGTGAACAGGTTTAATCCTCGAAGGTTTTCCTGAGTAGCCAAAATAACAATGAAAACAAGAAATCAGCACAGTTATTGCCAAAGCAAAACAGCACAAGGTGACAAATCTGACAATGAAAGTCAAAGGAAAAAGATCATCAATATCAAAACAAGATCTACTTCTTGTAAATGCTCATGTACGTACAGGACTGTTATAACAGCCACCTGTGGTAACTATCCGACAGATAGAGCATCATACACATTCCTCGATGTGGGAGGCTGTCGAAGTAAGCATCTCCGATGTGATGATGACTATCTAGTGAAATATAATTGTACTATTTCATATAGAGAAATCGTAGTCGAAGGTAACTGCTTTGGGGCAGCCATTGTAATGAGATGCACGGCGATAGTAGGGTCCATCCGGGCCACCTGCGCCGACCGAGGCATGATCTTCAAAGCTGGCGTTAAATAACTGAGCCTCGAGCCAATCTGCCTGGTCTCCACAAGTATCCTGAATGACGCCGACTGAGCGAGAATGAAGCGTTGCAATACCCAAAGCTGGCTGTTGAAGCATCGAAGTTTGTTGGTGTCGTGGCCTTGACGTGCGTGTCCTTGACGTGCGTGTGGCTGGTGCGGTGACAGTAGAATGTAAATTGTGATGTGAGACTACGAGATCAGCTTGATGAGCCCCCGAGCTGCTGATTGATCCTATGCCGCGCGCCGAACCATAGAATAAGACCTTATGCCGTCCCAGCATCATCTGCGTTTGTCGTCTCTACTAAATTCAAGGCTGTCCGTCATGTGGGCCGATTCTGTTGGCATTGAGCTTCTCTAAGTTAACATACACGCTCCGATAAGATGGCCACTTGTTGTAACTGCTATTAACTTCAATACAAGTGTACTCTCAAAACCTATCACTGTCAAAACTAATTCGTTTTGAACTTTCGAGTCATTTTTCAGTCTGCCACCTGGTGCACAGGTGGCCAAATGGCGATTTGGACTCCACCTCCCCAGAAAGCTGCCCTGGCGAGCTCTAGGAGCTTCAGAAACGCAAAAAACACGAATTCGTGTAGCCATTTTGTAAATTGACTGAACACTTTTAGCAGGGTTTTCGTAGACCAATCAAAACACGTGTATTATATTATCCAATGACGTTCCCTGATGTCGATCCAGGGAGGCTGTTGAGGTTAGGGCCCGTCACAGGGACCGCCTCTCCATCGTGCTCTCTATAAACTAATAATGAAGAGACACGGTATTTTTGACTCTAATAAATAATGTACTAAAATGTCTGGAACATTTTAGTACGATGAATGGTAGCGGCAATTCTAGACTATGTTTCTGAATGCCGCATACTAATTTCTTGTTAGTAGCCCGCTACTTTCTTAAACATTAATCTTACTTCTTCATTTACCGAGTCCACCACAAGCTCTTCTTCTTTTACCAAGTCCAACACAAGTGTCTTCTCCTTTTACCAAGTCCAGCACAAGTGTCTTCTCCTTTTACCAAGTCCGACACAAGCGTCTTCTCCTCCTACACTCAAGACTTCCTCTCCACTATGGCCGCCTAGACCACTCTACTTTTGTCCTCACTCCATTCTAACAACTCTGCGCAAATCATCCCTCCAACAGGTTATAAGCCCAGCGTTTCTACAGGGGCGAGCTGGACGCTGCAAGACAACACACCTCCAAGCCGCATGAATGGCCAGGGGCACAAGGAGGTGAAGGAGACCTGAGTGAGAAATCGCTGGACGGACACTTGCCTGCGTTAGGCCACGTTGCCAACTTTGCGCCAGCCACTGAGCTGTAGCGCTGCATGTGCAATAGATCGCCATGCTGGGAGGCCATGTTGCCCTCTACGCCAGCAAACGAGCTGCACGCGGTGAGCAGCACGTCTGACACGCGGTATCGAGCCAGAGGAGAATCTCCCTGGACTCCGTACCATACGCACTGCGTATTGAGCCAGAAGAGAATCTCCCTGGACTCCGTACCATACGCACTGCGTATTGAGCCTACGAAGCAATAACACTTTTTTGCATGAGCAATGTCTCTGTCGATTGACTAAATACTACTAGTAGTGTAGCAGTGTGCATGCTTCTCACTACTTCGAAGTATAATAAAATCCGGAATACAATCCGAAGAGCCACCAGGGAGAAAATTACCTTAAAGCTGTGAGCTAGATAAAATGTGGGTGAAGTGTGCGCCTAATATTGCTTTGGTGCAAGCATTGTTACCTAGCTGCTCAAAGCATATTTATGCCACATTCACAAAAGAAATTTATGAATAAAATCATACATGCAATTTGCAAGATGCAAAAACAAAATTGCAAATTTCACAAAGGCTGCCTAGCTTGTACGAAGAAAAAAAATATATATACCCCAAACGTTGAGAGAGAAATACTTAATGAAATGTATGAAACTGGGAGGCATCAACGCCAAAAACTATTCATGCATTTGCCAAACTTTAACATTTATTGTCACTGGCAAAAGTTTCAAACATTTCCAGCATAACAGTACCAAAAGAATTAGAAAAATCAATCAATATTTTATGACTACAAGACAAGCCTACAGAAGCCTCTGTCTACAGAAAGCAAACTATAGTTTTACTGCATCAATTCCGTCTACAATGAATTCGATAGTTTACAAAATCTATCGCTAGCGCTTGCGAAGTAAAAATAAAATTATAAACTTCCAAACGAGAAACAACTCGATGAGCCTCTATAGAGAAAAATAACCCCAACGACGAGAGCCTGCACACTTACTGCAAATATGATGCGTACGCTACCGATGACACTGTTTGATGTTATTTATGCTTTTAAAAGCTGTAGCCTTTCTTCAAAAATATTTGAAAACTATAAGCTCTCAATAACAATAGTCAGAGCAAATTGAAAATGACTGCAGCACCTATATCAACCATTTCATGAAATTGGGAGGCAATTCTATAAGACCTCAGCAGCGAAAAAACAAAAAACAAACCACACATTGTAAAGAAATATCCACATATTAAAGAGCAAAACAATGGCAGTTTAAGAAATGAACAAAGCTAAAACGCTTACACAAAATATATAAAGATAAATACGGTGATCAGGTGTAGGTTTCCTGAGTAGCCAACAACAGAGCGAACAGGTTTTGATCCTTAAAATTAAAGGTTTTCTTGAGGTAGCTTCTACAAATTCGTAAAGCTAAAACGATAACAACAACAGAGCGAACAGGTTTTGATCCTTAAAATTAAAGGTTTTCCTGAGGTAGCTTCTACAAAATCGTAAAGCTAAAACGATAACAGCAACAATTCAGCGAACAGGTTTTGATCCTTAAAATTAAAGGTTTCCCTGAAGTAGCTGCTACAAATTCGTATAACTAAAACGATAGCAACAACAATCACTACGGTGAACAGGTTTAATCCTCGAAGGTTTTCCTGAGTAGCCAAAATAACAATGAAAACAAGAAATCAGCACAGTTATTGCCAAAGCAAAACAGCACAAGGTGACAAATCTGACAATGAAAGTCAAAGGAAAAAGATCATCAATATCAAAACAAGATCTACTTCTTGTAAATGCTCATGTACGTACAGGACTGTAATAACAGCCACCTGTGGTAACTATCCGACAGATAGAGCATCATACACATTCCTCGATGTGGGAGGCTGTCGAAGTAAGCATCTCCGATGTGATGATGACTATCTAGTGAAATATAATTGTACTATTTCATATAGAGAAATCGTAGTCGAAGGTAACTGCTTTGGGGCAGCCATTGTAATGAGATGCACGGCAATAGTAGGGTCCATCCGGGCCACCTGCGCCGACCGAGGCATGATCCTCAAAGCTGGCGTTAAATAACTGAGCCTCGAGCCAATCTGCCTGGTCTCCACAAGTATCCTGAATGACGCCGACTGAGCGAGAATGAAGCGTTGCAATACCCAAAGCTGGCTGTTGAAGCATCGAAGTTTGTTGGTGTCGTGGCCTTGACGTGCGTGTCCTTGACGTGCGTGTGGCTGGTGCGGTGACAGTAGAATGTAAATTGTGATGTGAGACTACGAGATCAGCTCGATGAGCCCCCGAGCTGCTGATTGATCCTATACCGCGCGCCGAACCATAGAATAAGACCTTATGCCGTCCCAGCATCATCTGCGTTTGTCGTCTCTACTAAATTCAAGGCTGTCCGTCATGTGGGCCGATTCTGTTGGCATTGAGCTTCTCTAAGTTAACATACACGCTCCGATAAGATGGCCACTTGTTGTAACTGCTATTAACTTCAATACAAGTGTACTCTCAAAACCTATCACTGTCAAAACTAATTCGTTTTAAACTTTCGAGTCATTTTTCAGTCTGCCACCTGGTGCACAGGTGGCCAAATGGCGATTTGGACTCCACCTCCCCAGAAAACTGCCCTGGCGAGTAGAGTCCAAATCCGGTCTCCGTTTGGCTGTAGGGCCTCTAGGAGCTTCAGAAACGCAAAAAACACGAATTCGTGTAGCCATTTTGTAAATTGACTGAACACTTTTAGCAGGGTTTTCGTAGACCAATCAAAACACGTGTATTATATTATCCAATGACGTTCCCTGATGTCGATCCAGGGAGGCTGTTGAGGTTAGGGCCCGTCACAGGGACCGCCTCTCCATCGTGCTCTCTATAAACTAATAATGAAGAGACACGGTATTTTTGACTCTAATAAATAATGTACTAAAATGTCTGGAACATTTTAGTACGATGAATGGTAGCGGCAATTCTAGACTATGTTTCTGAATGCCGCATACTAATTTCTTGTTAGTAGCCCGCTACTTTCTTAAACATTAATCTTACTTCTTCATTTACCGAGTCCACCACAAGCTCTTCTTCTTTTACCAAGTCCAACACAAGTGTCTTCTCCTTTTACCAAGTCCAGCACAAGTGTCTTCTCCTTTTACCAAGTCCGACACAAGCGTCTTCTCCTCCTACACTCAAGACTTCCTCTCCACTATGGCCGCCTAGACCACTCTACTTTTGTCCTCACTCCATTCTGTGCTGCCCTAACAACTCTGCGTAAATCATCCCTCCAACATTTTCGACTGCTTTGCCAACCCACCGCTAATAGCGGCGCTACCGGTAGAACTACTGGTACTCCCCAACCCAGGGTTTAAAGATACTGCATCACTTGCTGGTGTGTCGTTACTGGTAGGCCTCCTCGGTCTATTTATCTTACTCAGTAGTTCCGTTTTCGACAGGTTTTCAGATAAGATACTGTCAGTACCGGTAGCACCTTTCAGAATATCGTCGATGACGTCCATGACATAAGTCAGACGAGTGCACACACCCGCTCTCGCCCCGCACTTGCCACCCCAGCTCACAACACCAACAAGTACGTCATTAGCGAGAAGTGGGCCTCCAGAGTCTCCGCTGCACGAGTCCTTGCCGTTTCCGTTCCCAGCACAGATCATTCCTTCCGTTATGCGATTCCTGTATCCCTTGTTGCATTCCGCGTTTGAAATAATCCTTACGTCGACTTCTTTGAGCGTTAAGCTGCTCTTGCGATCTTCGGTCAATCCCCAACCAAGAGCCGTTGCCATCGTTCCAACGCGATTGTCTGACCCATCGGTAGCACACAGAGAAGCTGTCTTCTGAGTGGATGTGGTCTTTAGTTTCAACAAACCAATATCGTAAAGGTGATTGTCGTTATTGTACAAGGGGTGACGGTATCCTTCGACCACCTTAATCTGCTCGGCTGACTTGGATCCTGAGCCTGAGCTGAACTCGGATCCGAGGGATGCAAACATTTGTCCCTCACCCGTCTTGATGCAATGTCCGGCTGTAAGGATGTACTACGGCGCGACAAGTGTGCCGCCACAAAATGTTTTGCCGTCAGGATCAAAGTGCAAGCTTGCGATGAACGGGTACGGGTCCACATCAGCATCTAAACCTCCATAGATGCGGGTTTCCTGGCTTACAGACAAAGTTGTACTGGTGCTTGAGGCAACAATCGGTGGCACTGTCGTATGCATAGCAATGGAGACATATCTTGATAATATCGACGTTAGCGCGCCAAGTTGTACCAATTTCATCCTCATGAAACTGTGCGCCAAGAAAGCCAAAGTGAAACTGGCAAGGTCGTGGGAGAATCTCCTACGATCTCCCAGGGAGATTTTGCGCTATAATCGCTATAATTACGAGACCATGAGAAGCTCTCAAATACCATCTCAAAGATAATTTCGCTTACATGTACTGTAATGTAAGAGTAAGCTGAAAAAATGTTTGGATGCCAAGCTACTTGGCAAGCATACATTGACAGCAACTAACCGCTGTTTTTTCAGCGCATGTGGAAGTCTAGTTGTTGGATTCCATTAAATGAGCCAGCAACATGCAGATCTTATCTTGCTGCACTTTTGCCAGTTGAGATCAATCCAAAATTTGGATCTCGAGTTGGCGAAATTGCCTGGCTGATCAAGACAACGAAGTTACTTTAATTTTAAAAAGAGCCACTTAACCGCAAATATTTTTAAAATACAGTACCGAAATTTTCTGTAAAAAAGTGAGTACAAAATTAGTATAAGACAGTAACAAGTAAAAAAAAAAATTTGCTCGATTTTTTTCAATGAAATACTTGTATACGATTAAAAATAGGCTAGCTACTGGAAATAGTACAGCAGATAATATCTGCTGTCAAACAAAATGATACTTACGAGATATCAAGATAAAGTGGGCCAATTGATTTTCGCACTTAACTGAAGCTGTGACATTTGGTGTAAACTTCCATCGAAAAAACTGTAAAACCTATTCAATTGTTTTTAGCGAGGGCTTTTAAGAAGCACTTGGATCTCAAAAATTGAAAAAAAAATATGAGAGTGAGTGCTGCGCCCAACTTGGATAAGGTTACGTTGGACGAGATTTTCTTAGCTGACTCTCTCTCTATCCGTACGGAGGATAGCGTATACCCCGGGGTATACCCGCTCAAACACCACTCATCTGGAAAGACCGCCGAGGAAGAGGGAGGTGTGAAAATGCCCCACGATCTCCGCGTCAAGGCGCTAGTAAGGCTGCCACGCCAGCGTGAGAGCAGCAGCTGGGGCAGCGGTGCCTCGGAGTACAGTGCTTCAGCCGTCTCCAGCGACGAGGAATGGGTGGACTCTTCAAAAGAGGTGTCAAGCACCACAAACAGCGGGTCATTGATGTCAAAGCAAAGGAGGTCAGAGGGATTGGACCACCCTCGGAGTGTTCAGAGCGACGAACAGGACATCCAGCAGCTTGTCGTGCCTGCTCCAAGTCTAGAGCGCTACAAGTTCAGCTCCTGGGACGATTTGGATTCATACCTGGCCGAATATATGAAGGAAACATACCAGGTACGTCGACAATGCTGTCAAATTCGGAGGGTTTACACTTACTTCAGATGTGTTGCTGCTGATTGTACAGAGCTTTCGTGTCCGTACCAGCAACTCGGCTGTCTCAAGAAAAACCAAGATTCGCTCGTCGGGCTCCGAGCAACCTTTGTTGTCGGACGCCGGGAAGAACTACGGCAAAACGTACATCTGCATGCATTCGGGAAAGTTCAAGCTGCGTGGAAAAGGGAAGAGGAAGCGACTGCAGGCGAGAGCTATGGAGTGTGGAGCACAGGTATGATACTTGATCGGGTTGAGTTGGGCGTTAATTGGCCACAGTTGGGCACACATCGTGTAAGTTGCGTACACGTCGCCTCAGCTGGGCAGCGGGGAGTCAGTATATTCTGTTTGGGCTGACTGGGCACGTGATTGTATTTGATACTATTATAGATCAACGCATGCGTACAAGTGAAGGATGGATCCGTTCCTACATTTGTTTTGAGGATTACAACAGCTCGATTGGTGCACAATCATCTCCTCAACAAGCACACGTTCAATCAGTACTCACAAAACAAAACTGCGCTTGAACTGGACGTGGTTCACACTGTGAATGAGCTTCGGAACGCAGGCGCCAAAAAGAAGTGCATACTCAAGTACATCCACGGCAACTATGCCTGTAACTCCGCCAATCAGGATGTGCACAGCCTAGTGCGAGCGCTAACCACCACGAGTGCAAAGCGATTGAAGAAGTAAATGATCGAATTCTCGGAGGAGCCTGGAAACGTTGGCCGCATCTCCGTCGATTCGGTGCATGATAATGTATATAAATTTCTCATTGTCTAAATATAATATCCTTCTAATATTTCTAACTTTGTCGTATATATTAGGCGATCGCCACTTGTATCACGTTGCAGACCAAAGATATGCGTGAGTTGATCGATAGGTTCCCTGAGGTATTAATGATCGACGCCACGCACGGGGCGAATGCATCGAAATACAAGGTGTTCTCGATAATGGTCCATGATGTATTTGGAAAGGCTCAATTTGTACAACATGTCCTTGTCCAAAATGAGCGTCGTCCTACCCTTTTGACATCTTTGGAGGAGTTCAAGAAGAATAACCTGGCCTGGACACGGATCAAGTGCATTCTGATTGACAAGGATTTCACGGAGATATCCGTGCTCAAGGTCGCGTTTCCGGATGCCTTGGTACTTCTGTGCCAGTTTCATGTCATCAAATATCTGTGGGGAGAGATATTAAGCATTGAATACGGTTTCACCTCATGGCAGAAACAACAGCTGCATGGAATCGTGAATTTATTGGTGTACGCGCGGACCGAGCACGAGTTTAAAAAGTATCGTAAGTTCATGCGATATATCATGGGACGAGGTGCTGTATCTCGTTTATCTGAATTCGACTCCAACATAAGCCAATTGGGGGCTGATAGTAACGAGTTGGACACAGATGAAAGTGAGCTGGGTGATCGTGCTGGGGTTGGTGCGGTTAGTGAGCGGGTGGAAGCACATTGCGATGACAGAGATGGCGACCGGCCGAAAAGCCTTTTAAGGCTTACTTACGCGGACTTTGACACGCAGTGGTGACCTCTTGTACACTCAACAGAGGCACATTCCCCGTCACGAGATCTCCAACAAAAGTGATCTTATGGATACATCTATTCGGCACCACCCTCACGTCTGTATCTCTGGATACCAGGACTCCTCCATCGATTGTTGTCAGTAAATTCAACGCATCTTTCAAGGCTGAAGCACTAGCACTGAAGGCGAGACAAGATGTTGTTTGTCCCGCGAATGTCAAGAGGAACGTACCCACAGCATTCCTTTTAGGGAATGTCAGCACTTGGATCTCGCTACTGCCACCAGAATACATCGTCTCTAAATACGCTCGATGAACGCTCCCCCGATTCTGGATCCAGCCAGTTTTACACGCATAGCCTTGAGCTTCGTGCTGTAACCAGATTGCTGCGCTCCGTCGGCACAGCATCCGGGTATACGTATAAGGGTATAATGTGCCCACACCGGCTTTATCGAGTTGGGCAGCGTTTGGAGGCTATATGAGCGTCCGATGGGTACGTTTAGGCGCCGAATGGGCATGGCTGGGCGCAGGAGGATCGTCTCAGGATTCTCAGTTGGGCGCAGCAACACGTGCCAAAAATATTGAGCTCACAACTCCTACCATAAAAGTCGGTCCCAGTGCGATAAACGGGTCCAGTGCGACGTTCCCATTTTTATGGGTGGTACATCCTCCAGAGACAGATCTCTAAAGAGGACCTGCCGCCTGCTTAGGACGGATGTCATTGTAGGGTTCATTTTAAAAAAAACTTGACGAGGTTTTAAATTTGACTTGACTTTGACCAGCAAATGATATCGCACTGGGACCGATTTTTACGATTAATGTATCGTCATTTCGAGGCCCAATTATGGAAATAATATTTTTGTGCGACCACAACTTCTTCCGTTTTAAGCATTCCGTAGCTTATACATGTAGATGATGTAGTTAAGCACCTGTAAAGCGATATCGAAGGCGTGCTGTGGCATCGTCCATCATTTCATCAAAGCAACGAGACGAATCCACAGCAGCGGCGGCGTCACGCAGCCGAAAACAGTGTAATTTCTTCAGTGTCTTCATTATCCTTAAAAACCGCTTCGCGTTGGCGCGGGAAAGCCGCCACACATGCTCCAGCACCTCCATCGCTTGGTCCGCCGTTAGCTTTGGTCCAACAAACATCGTGAACGTCTTAGAATGCCGTCGGCGCCATCCATCCCAACTCAAATCAAGAGGGGGTAGGCTTGAGAACCAAGATTTCTAGCTCAAACCTACTCACGTTTGAGCTGACGTACAACCCCTAAACAACGTCTATCTCGAACTGAAGCTGAAACGTGCAAGAAAAACAGACTCCGAAAGTTCTCTAATTATTAAACTCAAGGATATTTGGACTAAATTAATTTTGTAAATTTCTCATACGGTATACCGCACGGAAAATATTTTTTCCGGAAATGTGCATTTTTTTGAAAGGAGATACCAGTTTTTAAAACTCCTCATACTACTATTTACTTATTTATTTAATTTTGAATCTATAACACTTCTACTTTAAAGTACTACTTCAAAGTTGAAGTACTACTAAAGCGTAGTACTACGTAGCATTCTACTACTATTATAGTAGAAGGTACTGGTACTACTACTAGTACAAGATCATTCGTGCCATTATTAGCAAAAGAGCAATTCAAACATGTGTTTAAGCGGTTGTAGCGAAACTGTTGCCCGGCTTACTTAAACGACTGCTGAGTAGCCATGTCGCTCTGGTGCACTGAGTCACTTTGTAGGACCGAGTCCTCCGAAGTTGAAGCCGAGTCCTCCTCAATCAAAGTCTTCGAAATCTTTGAAGTCTTACCACCCTTGACCAGAACAGTGTCCTCACTGCCGCTATCCGATTCGCTGGCAAACAACCAGTCGAGATCGTGGCTGCCAGATGCTCCCTTGGTAACCTTGCCCTTGGTAGCACCCTTGACAAGAGAGGGGTCCTCGCTTCCGCTGTCAGAGTCGTTGTCAAGCAGCCATGACAGATCGTCACTACCAGAGTCCGATTCCTCCTCTGCACCGGGAGCCTTGGTTGCCTTACCCTTGGTGGCAGGGACGTCCGTCTCCTCCGACGCAGATTCGGTAGAATCCTCAACCGGAGTCTTGGTGGCCTTGCCTCCCTTGGTCTGCACAGTGTCCTCGCTACCGCTGGCAGAGTCACTGTCCGAGTCGCTGTCGAACAACCACGACAGGTCGTTACCACTACCTGAGCTGTTCTTGAGCAATTTGAGTAGCCATGAGAGGTCATTGCTTCCACTACCGTCGAGTAACGAGGCTACATCATCACTGCCCGACGTCGACTCCGACGAGTCCATCGACGACGGGAGCGAAATTTGCTCCATCGAAGAGGCGGAGGACGATGCCACGCCGAACTTGCTTCCATCGCCACCGGCCAAAATGTCCTCAATGTAGTCCATAACGTACGTAAGACGAGTGAAAATACCAGCCTGTTCACCGCACTTGCTTCCCCAGCTCACGCATCCAATGAGGATGTTGCCGTCCACGAGAAGCGGACCACCCGAGTCACCATTGCACGTGTCCCTGCCGTCACCGGTTCCGGCACACAGCATACCTTCCGTGACACGGCCAACGTACTTCTTAAATTTGCCACACTCCGCGTTCGAGATGACAGGAAGCGTGAGCTGCTGCAGGATAGGGCTGCCCAGCTCGCCGCTGGTCTCGGTCTTGCCCCATCCTAGAACAGTACCAAGGGTACCGACCTTGTTGCTGGATCCGTCTGCTGCGCACAGCTTTGCCGTTTTGCGCTTAATCGGCTTTTTGAGTTTAAGCAAACCCACATCGTACAAGTGCTCCTTCTTCTTGTACAACGGGTGGCGGAAACCTTTAATGACGGGTATCGAGGTGGCTTCACCGGAGCCAGAACCAGTGCTGTCGTTCGTACCAAAAGTGGCGACAATGTCCATCTCGCTAGTCCTAATGCAATGACCAGCCGTAAGAATGTACTGGGGGGCGATGAGCGTACCGGCACAGAAGGTCTCGTCAAAGAAAGAATCACGCAGACTAGCGAGGAACGGGAACTTGTCGATGTTTGCATCTGAACCCTCGTAAATGCGGTTCTCCTCATTGGCAGTCAAGCCAGTGCTCTCTTTCTCGGTATTGACCGTCGTGGAAACATCGGAAAACGAGTAGCCATACGTGAACGTCGCAAGGGATGCCACTGTCGCGGCGAAGGCGCCAACCTGTACAATCTTCATCGTTCGGACTGTTTGGAGGATTTAGCACCTATTAGGTCCTTCGAAGGTCCCGGAGGGGTGAAAACCAAAATGATCTGGTCGAGCATATCGTCCGGGATATACCATACGGGCTATCCGTCAAGGCTTCCGGGTTGAGTCAAGCCGGAAGCGCTCCGAAGCTGTGGTGCTAGCAAAGTTTGCCAAAAACAGTTGTGGACAATGTCCACTGGACATTCTTGCGATAATTATGGATAGGGCAAAAAACGTAATTCAGAAGCTTCGGACATGCCTACAGTACGTGCCACTAACTAGACAGTCAAAGCGCGTGCAGTGCCGGAAAACAGCAGGTTTATAATGTTTCATAATGAAACTTTCATTGCATCGCAAGAGAAAGAAAAATATGGGGAATGCGACAAAATACCATAAACACTACTGGAACCAGCGTCCACCACCACTGTCGAGCCATAGGACTCGGCGTTGGCAGAATTGGAAGAAAAGGGAAGAACACTTGCGAAGAACTTAGTAAAAAGAAGAGTGAGATTGAGATTGAAGAGAGTAAGTGATGCGTGGCTGAGCAGCAGCCAACCATCTAGAATTCTGGTAAAAACCCAGTTCTGGATGGTCAATACAGCTTCTAGATCAATAATATTTACGAGGTTGGTGTACATGTGGTGTGGAGGAGACCAACACTCACACTCCCCCTGTCGCCAAAATTACCACTTGTACGAACGGCTCGAAAGTTGGTATATGTTACCAGTTTAATGCTAGAATTAACTAGAATCTAGAAAGTGTGGTTGCTGCTAGAGTCTTGTTACAGTTAAATCTGTAAAGGCTCTACGACACATTTTGGAAGATTTACCACTTTTTTTTTTATTTTTATTTTTTTTTCAAATTTCTGAGAAGTAGATAGTAAGAAAATACCCCCCAAACCAGCTGCTCAAACACTAGGAAAGAAGAAGCGAGTACAGCCTTCTGATAAGAAGCAGAGCCTTCAGCCTCCTGCCAAGAAGCAGCGCCTACAACCACCGACTATTCTGTCTTCTGGGGAAGATGAAAGCGAGGACTCCCCGTGCAGTGACTCAGAGGTCGAAGAGAGCTTCTGCAGTGATGATCTCGAGAGTGAGTGCTCTGTTGGTGTCGATTCGCAGGATGGGTTTAGTAGCGACGAGGACGACCCTACAACCGAGGAGAATATGTGGGTGCATGATCCAGATGTCAAGTACCAAGTATGGCAGATCGACGACGTCCGCTACAATAGTAAAGGAGAGATCTCGGAGGTCTGTGTCCTTTGGGACTGGCGCCCCACACCTCAAAGTCGGCGATATCGACGCTGGGAACCTGCTGCGTTGCTGATGGAGACTCACAGTGAAGAAGTGAAGCTCGCGGAGCGATTCAAGAAGAGCGGCGTCAAGCACTTTCAGCAGTTCTGCAAGACCGACGAGTTCGGCAAGCGCATTTTGGACGCTAGCGATAACTACAACTGTCTTTTCAACGGCCTCAAGATCGGCGCTCGTGTTATCGGACGACCAAATCTTATCCCTGAAGACGTAGTCGACAAGTTTCTCGATGATGAGCTCAAGGAAGGTCGTGACTTGTTGCAAGGCTGCACCTGGAAACAGTTTGCAAAGTTGCTTCCTCGACTACGTGCCGCTCGGTGTGACCTAGTCATCAACTGCTTTCAGAAAAACTTGGCGCCTGGTGGTCACCGTGGACTGACGAGCCTTCATAGCGATCACGCAGTTTCTGGTAAATCGCGTAGGCTGACGTACATCCTTCCACAAGGAGAACATGCGCATCATCAATCGTGGAGATCAAGAACCATCGAGTCTTGCGCTCCATGCGGCGTCTTTCACGTGAGCTCGGGTTTCGAGCGGCACGTTTTTTGGCGGCTCGGAGCTTTGCTCGAGCTTGCTTGGCCTTCGCGCGGAGCAATGCTCTGCGTCTGTCCTTCTCACGTTTAGTGTCGGCAAAGGATTTGATCGCCGGGAGGTTCGACTGGGCCTTGGAGGCCGTCTTAGTCGGGCGGGCGGGTTTGGGTGTATCCACCTTTGGATCGGATGAGTTGCCCGAAGACGAATCCGATGGATCTTCAGAGGATGACGGGTCGGGTTTACGTCCGGTGGTGTCACCATCAGCATCTTCGGTCGGGCTGTCGTTTGGCGGCAGCGTCCCGGTGTCAGAGTCAAGTAGGGCTTCGGACGGCGTCGGAGACGGTGGAGCATCGGGCTTGGGTGGGAGGGGTTCGATCTCGTCGAGGTCAGAGCTGGCCGAGTCGGAGTCTCCGTCGAAGTCTTCTTGGTCGATGAAGCCTAACAGACCTTGACCGTCGAGAGCAGCGCGGACACGAGCGTTCCAGACTGCGAAGTTGGATCCGTTAAGGCGCGGAAAGTCTTCACTGGTCCTCCCCAACGTTGGGCTTATAACCTGTCGAGCCATAGGACTCGGCGTTGGCAGAATTGGAAGAAAAGGGAAGAACACTTGCGAAGAACTTAGTAAAAAGAAGAGTGAGATTGAGATTGAAGAGAGTAAGTGATGCGTGGCTGAGCAGCAGCCAACCATCTAGAATTCTGGTAAAAACCCAGTTCTAGATGGTCAATACAGCTTCTAGATCAATAATATTTACGAGGTTGGTGTACATGTGGTGTGGAGGAGACCAACACTCACAACCACAAAATGCATAATAGCACTACAGCAGAGCAAGTACAGTGCACGTGTGTGCTTTGCCGCAAAGCCTTTGCGAAACGAGCGCCAGACTGGCGGCCAGTGGTACACCATTGTTACTTAAAATTAGCACTATCCACACAACAGAAAACGCCCCACACAGAGCAAGTCACCACCGCTTAAGGACAAGATATGCGGCGCCATTGACACCACGCACCACTGAGGCAGCGCTTTCTTGCACAAGAGGATCTTTGCCAGACATGGCCTGTGAAATAAACGTTCGTGGTGAAGTAACACGGAGGGGGCGAGGGGGCGCCACCACCACAGTCGAGGTGCGTCAATACGGCTATGCGGAATTGCTGCTATAGGTGTGGCTTAATAAATGTTGCTGCGTAGATCCAGGAAGCTCCAAACGGTCTAGCACAGCGGTGTCCGGTAGCCGGAGGTGCTGTCAAGGTCAAGGAGCCAAGGAGAGTTGTCACCAGCTAGTGATCCGTTCGGTGACGTCCTGCGTCAATGTTACATTTAGTGCGACCAGAAAGCTGAGGAACACCTGGTTGGCTGCCTCACAGCTGTAAGTCCCTAAACGGTGGGTAGCGCATATCGGCTTTTGTAACTAGAGTACTGACGAATATCTGTTCGATGTGACTATTAGGCTACTGCTGGTCCGGAGAGCGTAAGGACAGACAGAAACAGCATCATCTCTGAGTTACGCTGAATCAACGGTGGCCGTACTGCTACCATTCGTCGCCCCAGTGCAGAGCAGCATACAAGGAGCACATGTACGAATACGAGTTGCAGTATTGGTACATCTATATGCTGAAGAGTTATTTCTCGTTCTTGTTTTGAATTACCTGCCTACTAACGACGTTCATTATCTAGAGCATGCTTGTTATTCATTGGCCTTCCTGCAGATTGTCGAATATCACGGCCTGGACCGCGGTAACAAAAGCGCTCTCTTTCTCCGTCGTGAGTTCGATCGTACATCGCTAGGAGTGAGTGGACACATACAGCATACTTCATGTTGTACAGGCAGGGACAACGTCCTGTGGCGGCGTCAATAGCCCACCCAGCTGGCGGCATTCCTTTCAGCTCCATCCGGTCCGTGTGGTAGCTGAGCTGAGCGGTCACAGGGAGCGCCTCACGTGTCCGCTTCAGCTCAGGATCGTAGACACGTGTGGTCGACTGCTGGAAGACGTGCGCCACGTCAGTTGAAGGCTCCGTCTCGTTCAACAAGAACGATATGCTGTTGCGCGATGGTAAGTGCTGATATATGATACCTTGGCGGCGAAGCTCGTGCATTCTCCTCTTTAGTGTTGTTGATGGAGATGTAGTGACGGCAAACGCACGGGTGTTGAAGGACTCATTTTTGCAGCAAGCAGACATTCGAACCAGAAGCACACCCATTTTGAGCCGGCGATGGAGTGTGTAATCCCGTTTAAGAGACCGATTAAACTGTTCTGCGGGGTTGTTGGTCGTAGCCAAGCCTCGCGGAGATCGGAAACACTGCCACTGCTCGAACTTGCCGGTAAGCCATTGCTTTGTGAAGTATGCCACAAATGTTTCAAGCTCTAGCAATTGACCCCACTGACTCAAAACTTTCTGCTTCGTTTCCAGGTAATCATACGCATCACGGGTGAAGTGCATATCCTGCAGCCCTTGCATTACCACGTGCCCGAGCTCCGTAGGAAGATGGCGCGTACGCTTGAACACCTTTGCGGCTACGTGAAAGTAGCACATTAGCGTTGACAAGGAGTTGTCTTCCCCAAAGACTGTCTGTACCGCATTCCACTGCGCATCGTCCGCGTCACCCATGACGTAGGAAACCCTCATTGGCTGCTCCACGACTTGCAAATATACGCGACGCAGTGCGAGCAACGCCTTAGTGTAGTGTTCTTCCTTCCGTTGCGATGAAATAAAAATCGCTAGTAGGTGAAATGATCGATTGCTGTCGGAGATACCAACGACAAACACAGGATACCAAGCTTGCGACAGCTTAAACGTCGCATCCATGTGCAGAATAAAGGAATCAGGATCACGGTTGACTTTCTGCAGTAGATTCTTCGTAGAGATACCTACAAGAAACGGATCTTTGTCTGTTCCACGGCCGACCCACGGCTTACCGTCCGGCGTCAGACGCCACGAAAACGTGAAGGGGGAATCAGCATGTTCCTTGCCAGTAAATCCGGCATCCCAAATGTCTTTCGTGGCTTCGTCGATGTAGTCGTTGTTCCGTAGGTGAGACCGAGTGTAGTAATTGACAAAGCGCTGAACAACTTGCAGCGAAGGAAGTGTCTCTTTGTCCAGCGCGAAGCGACCCATCATTCCGTTTCGAATTCGTGAAGGCTTAAGGGCTTGAGCTGCGAGATCCGTGGCGAATGCTTTCATTGCGCCGCTCATACGGGCGGGTTCGATGCCTCGACGAGGCGTTAGGTGCTCTCCACGTTCTGCAACAGTGATAAGATGCAATTCTTGGCACTCCTGGGTCTTGCCGTACCAACCACATGGTACTCCTACCGATACTTCCTTGCACGCCAGGTCACGGCAGCAGCGCTCACGCACGCGCATCTTGTGGGGCGCCGCCAGATTGCACACGTTACATGCTGTTAGCTGGCTCTTCGTTATTTTCGACGCTTTCATTGTCTCCACCAGCATATTGCCGTCGTCTGCAGGGTACGCTCGGGCGACTACCGTCCAGTCATGGCGCTTGGTAGGCTTGGAAGGCATGATGGTATTGCGTGCTCTAACGGTGAAGAAAGTTTTACTAGAGACTTTAGGCTTTTGAACCTTCTTACTATTGGCTATAATTTGTGAATCGGCATGTGCTGATTGGGTAGCTTTCGGATGGATACACGAGGGGGAATAACGGGTGGTGTAGGGAGGATTCGCTGTGCTGCCTTCCTATTGGTAGTGCTCACGCTGCAAACATCTGTGATAGTACGTATTGTGCAGTTCTTTTCTGCAATCTTGGTTACGATTATGCAGATAATAGTGTTTTTGACACGTTGTCGGGGAATGCTGGGCAACGAACGGATGCAAGTGACTGTAATACTGTACATGTTCTGTTCATGAACAGTGTTCAGTAGTATTATTTACAGTATACAATACCGTAAGTACTTCTGAAGCCGTTCACGATTACGATTATGTAATACATGGATACTACCTCGAACTTCGAGGTCTCTACCTAGTACTTCGAGTCGAAGTACTAGGTAGAGAGTTAAGTGGACAGGCAGAACAGGCTGTTGAAGTGACCCATGCAAACACGGTGCTGTACAGTAAGCACTGGGAGTGTCTGCTGTGGACTTGGAATAGCGCTGTTAGCAACCAAGACAGTGTTTGACACTTGTACAGTATCATGAGTTCGCTCACAACGAATCACAACTATTTGTATTAAAATATACGGAGTGCCGTAGGTACTATTAATACGTACATGCATGATGCCAGTCTGCATCTCTAAAACCGCCCGTAATCATTGCTAATTATTAATACCGGTACACCCGAACATTTCATTAATACTTTTCTCCTCGCGTGCTTAGCAAACACTGATAACAATTTATGCTTTACTCGACCGCCAATACTCATCGCTAACGGACAAGACAGCCTTTGCCGAATGCTGGCACTTCATCCGCTAAGACATTCGTTGGAATCCCTGTGAGTCGGAGGGCTGGGCTGCGGGGATTTCAGTCACAGTGTTTTCTGTTGAGGTTAGGGCCGGGACCGCCTCTCCATCGTGCTCCTCTATAAACTAATAATGAAGAGACACGGTATTTTTGACTCTAATAAATAATGTACTAAAATGTCTGGAACATTTTAGTACGATGAATGTAGCGGCAATTCTAGACTATGTTTCTGAATGCCGCATACTAATTTCTGTTAGTAGCCCGCTACTTTCTTAAACATTAATCTTACTTCTTCATTTACCGAGTCCACCACAAGCTCTTCTTCTTTTACCAAGTCCAACACAAGTGTCTTCTCCTTTTACCAAGTCCAGCACAAGTGTCTTCTCCTTTTACCAAGTCCGGAACACAAGCGTCTTCTCCTCCTACACTCAAGACTTCCTCTCCAACTATGGCCCGCCTAGACCACTCTACTTTTGTCCTCACTCCATTCCCCCTGTGCTTGCCCTAACAACTCTGCGCAAGTCATCCCTCCAACAGGTTATAAGCCCAGCGTTTCTCCAGGGGCGAGCTGGACGCTGCAAGACAACACACCTCCAAGCCGCATGAATGGCCAGGGGCACAAGGAGGTGAAGGAGACCTGAGTGAGAAATCGCTGGACGGACACTTGCCTGCGTTAGGCTACGTTGCCAACTTTGCGCCAGCCACTGAACTGTAGCGCTGAATGTGCAATAGATCGCCATGATGGGAGGCCATGTTGCCCTCTACGCCAGGCAAACGAGCTGCACGCGGTGAGCAGCACGTCTGACAGCGGTATCGACGCCAGAGGAGAATCTCCCTGGACTCCGTACCATACGCACTGCGTATTGAGCCAGAAGAGAATCTCCCTGGACTCCGTACCATACGCACTGCGTATTGAGCCTACGAAGCAATAACACTTTTTTGCATGGGCAATGTCTCTGTCGATTGACTAAATACTACTAGTAGTGTAGTAGTGTGCATGCTTCTCACTACTTCGAAGTATAATAAAATCCGGAATACAATCCGAAGAGCCACCAGGGAGAAATTACCTTAAAGCTGTGAGCTAGATAAAATGTGGGTGAAGTGTGCGCCTAATATTGCTTTGTGCAAAGCATTGTTACCTAGCTGCTCAAAGCATATTTATGCCACATTCACAAAAAATTTATGAATGAAATAAAATGCAAGATGCAATTTGCAAATGCAAAAACACAAATTGCTTTAACACAAAGGCTGCCCCAGCTTGAGAGAAGAAAAAAAAATATATACCCCCACAAGAAGCCAAATACTTAATCGCCAAAGAAACATGTATTGCATCAACGCCAAAACAATCATAGTTTACGCCAAACTTTAACATATTTCACTAAAACTTCAAACATCCTCATCTACAGAAAGCAAAAGAAGCCTTAAATCTGCAATGATTTTAGTTTACAAGTTTGCCGCTGAAGCCTAAAATCTTTGAAAGCTAAACTAGGAGAAAAAACTGCAACCTATTCCAACACATTGAATTGATAGATTCTATACGCTAGCGCACAAGTTTAAAATTATTAAACTTAAACTGAGCAACTTGAGCCTTGAAAACTAAAACGCTCAACGATAAATAGTGCACACTTACTGCCTGAAAATGCGTGAGCGCTACCTTTGACAAAGTTTGATGTTATTTCATGCGAAAGCTAAAAAACAAACCCTTCTTCAAACAATATTGAAAAACTAATGGCTCAATAACAATAGTCCAAATTAAAAACGCAGCACCTAATAATCGATAAATACGGTGCAATGTAGACGTCAGCAGTTTAAAAAAGGTTTTTCAAACCAAATTGTAAAGAAATATCCACAGCACAGTAAAGAGCAAAACAATGGCAGTTTAAGAAATGAACAAAGTAAAACGCTTACACCACCTTGGTAAGATAAAGATAGTGCATCAGGTTCCTCGGTTTTGAGTAGCCAACAACATCTAGCGAAATAGGTTTTGATCCTATTTCATATAGAGAAATCGTAGTCGAAGGTACTGCTTTGGGGCAGCCATTGTAATGAGATGCACGGCGATAGTAGGGTCCATCCGGGCCACCTGCGCCGACCGAGGCATGATCTTCAAAGCTGGCGTTAAATAACTGACCTCGAGCCAATCTGCCTGGTCTCCACAAGTATCCTGAATGACGCCGACTGAGCGAGAATGAAGCGTTGCAATAACCCAAAGCTGGCTGTTGAAGCATCGAAGTTTGTTGGTGTCGTGGCCTTGACGTGCGTGTCCTTGACGTGCGTGTGGCTGGTGCGGTGACAGTAGAATGTAATTGTGATGTGAGACTACGAGATCAGCTTGATGAGCCCCCCGAGCTGCTGATTGATCCTATAGCCGCGCGCCGAACCATAGAATAAGACCTTATGCCGTCCCAGCATCATCTGCGTTTGTCGTCTCTACTAAATTCAAGGCTGTCCGTCATGTGGGCCGATTCTTTTGGCATTGAGCTTCTCTAAGTTAACATACACGCTCCGATAAGATGGCCACTTGTTGTAACTGCTATTACCTTCAATACAAGTGTACTCTCAAACCTATCACTGTCAAAACTAATCGTTTTGAACTTTCGAGTCATTTTTCAGTCTGCCACCTGGTGCACAGGTG